>ML109427.1:52284-67780 GCA_003697995.1 Taxidea taxus jeffersonii | reverse complement strand
ATATATAATATTTTTTATCTTGAGGGGGAAGGTACTGTTGAGTGAAATTTGATTTTAGTCAGGATTAGGAAAACCTCAGCCCCTTCATAAAATAAGGATATGAAGTCAGTAGAGAGAAATTGAAGAAGAAACAAAAAATAAAATGAAGTCCTACCGCAGATGAGGGAGGGAAGGTTCAAGAATGTATTTTCTTCAAGATACGAAGAAGGGGTAGGAGGTGATATAAAAGAAAGCTGATGTAACTTGTTTTCAGTGCTCTGTACTTGGAAATTAAAACCTTGTCTGTAAGATAAAATATCTCTTCTATTTAAATCAGTTGGTTCTTCAGAAAAGGCTATTTGTGGTTTGTGGACTCTCTGGAAGAAATAATTAATTCTCAGTAGCAAAACACTGTCCAATAGAGCATTTTTTAGTTTCATTAATCCATGAATTGGAAACTAATGATACTGTTTCACATTAGGCTTATTGAACATACTTCAGTTACCCATTTCTTACAGAATGACCTGTTTAAAAACAGATTCTATTTTAAACTTTCATAGGATTAGACCAATACATTATCTATTATATGTATCTAATTTATTTTTTAGGTATAATTAACATACAATGTTATATTCATTTCATGTATATAACATATTGATTCAAAATTCTATACATTACTCATTAGGATAAGTATAGTCACCATCTGTCACTATTCAATGTTATCACAATATTATTGACTATATTCTCTATGCTGTACTTCTCTGTGCCTTTGCCAGCTTGCAGAAGTGGCCCACTTTCCTCAGCTCTTGGCCAAACACTCTGGCCTCTGATTCCATCTTTACATCTTCTTTTCTCTAATTTGATTATTTAGGCCTGGTTTGCTAACATCTGAATTAATTACTCAAGCTTGCGCCTTTCCCTCCCTGCTTCATTAGTATTTTACAAGGATATGTGTGAAGAGAAAGAAAAGAGAGTCAGTTTAATTACAAAGTCCCTTCCCTTAGGCAAACTCACCTCTTTTATGAAGCTTTCTACCATAAGTTCTTTCTCCCTCTCTATTGACAGTTCAGAATCTTGTCTTTTTTAGATCTCCTCTAGACAATCCCTTGTACTTGCAGGCCATGGGATAGCAATGTGAAGCCTGGAAAAAGGCACAGATGTGATGAAAAATCCCATCCTTCATACAGAGAAAGGAGCCTTTGAAGTTGCTGCTTTCTCAGTTCAGATTAGTGTAATTCACTTTAGAATTGGTGTGACAGAAATACCACCTTCTTTTTCCAGACCTAACTTTATCCCACTGTGTGGTGAGCCTGGCAGGTCAGTGAGAAGAGCAGAAGTATAGGTTTAGGTGGCAGTATGGACACAGGTGACTTCTCTTCCCTCAGGACTGAGCTTGGGCAACATTGTAAAGGCGGTCCCCCCGCCCCCAATGCAGGGTCCTCTTCCTCCAGTCTTCTTTTGTGGAGGTCACCTCGGGATATCCTCATAACTACCTCACTCATCTTCTAAGCTTAATAAATAATTATATCTTTATCTATCTTCAATTTCTAGGCATTAAAATATTAAGACAGAATTTAGCTTTTATTTGAGTTCATTTTTATTCTGTTGTTATTAAGAAATTGGAGTTACTACTAACAACTGTGGAACTTTTAATCCTTATCCATTTAGAAACTTAATGTTTATTTTTCTTCATCTTTTTTTGACTAGCAGTGCAGACACTTTTGGGGGTATACATGGGATAGCTGATGATCTGAAACAGAAACCCTAAGTCAAGTTTAATTCCATTAATAGCTGTTGTGCACCCCACAGGAGGGTCATAGGCAGTGCTATCATATAGCAAACCTAGGTTAATACTTCTCAGCTCAGATTACTTTCACAGATTCTATATTTGGATTTGTTAAGTTCCATTGACATTTATTTTATAATGTTAGAATTTTATAGTAGGTCATACAAAATACAAAGCAGGTCTTGGAATAATATTGCTCAGATTTCTGCTCAAAACAAATATCCTAGAAGGTATACAAAAAGGTCTTCTAAAATTTCTGTTGAGGGATGCCTGGATGGCTCAGTTGGTTAAGCAGCTGCCTTCGGCTCAGGTCATGATCCCAGCGTCCTGGGATCGAGTCCCACATCGGGCTCCTTGCTCGGCAGGGAGCCTGCTTCTCACTCTGCCTCTGCCTGCCACTCTGTCTGCCTGTGCTCGCTCGCTCTCTCTCCCTCTCTCTTTGACAAATAAATAAATAAAATCTTTAAAAAAAATAAAATAAATAAAATAAAATTTCTGTTGAAGAACTTCTCTAACAAATGTTGCAAATACTTTAATATCAACTCCAAACCACTTTCAGATGCTGTCATTAGAAAAAAAAATCCCCACTACTTTCCTTGATTTTATCACGTTTTGCTTTATAAATTTTTAGTGCATCTAATTCAGTGTTCTTTAAATACTGATGATAGTTATAAACAAGTTTATGTCAAAGGGAAACCCACTTGGAAAAAAGTCAAGAGATTTAATACAGGTTTTACATTTTAAAATAGTGTGGATTGGATTTTACAATAGTTACTTCACATGTCTGTTACCTGTAGAATACAAGTTTAATATGATGTTTAATTTTGTTTATAATAACATTAAGATTTATGAAAAATATGGTTTGCTTATATTGGTGAATGATCTTGCTTTAGGACTCAAAAAAGAAAAGTCATAATGCCAGTGAAGGCAAATAAGATCTTTAATTATCAAAATGTAATTTCATATTATATTGATTTTAAGAAGCATTCAAATTTTATGTACATTTTGACTATAGTGATGAATACCATTAACAACATAGTAGTGCCTATATTGGAAAAGATGACCGGCATTAAGAACATAAAATGAAACCATACTGAATCTCAAAAGTTACTCCCTTGTCTCCCTGTAATATACATACAGTAGTGTCATCTCTTCCTTATTACATTTGGGTTTAGAGAAATTGGAGGTAGGTTGAAGCAGAGGGCAAGGTGGACTTTACAAATCAAAGGTGTAGATTTTTCCTGGTAATATTGCATTAAACTTCTAAGTAAAGACCTTTATTTGGAAGAAAATATCATTACTAACCACACTAATAATGGGAAATTTTTTCTTTCATATAAAGGGGCTTTTGTTATTTGTGAAAATTCTGGAGAATTGGTTTAAGAATCAAGGGTATTTAAATATATTTTATTTATCAGAATGTGCTAGAAGGTTTTTGAGGGTAAGAATATCATAATTTTAGTTAACTTTCTGTTTGTGCTTGCTAAAATATAAATTTTACTGGAATAAAATGATCTTAGGAAGCAGTAATCCTCAAGAAGCACATTGAATTGCTTGAATTATTATTAAAGTTTGGAATGATTCAATCTTATATTGTTATCTAGGATCAGTTGGGATTATAATACACTTTCAGCAAGAGCATATCTTGGTGGTATTAGCAGATAAGTGTGCAATTATGTGATTGTATAATTATGCCCTGTTACATCTTGTGTTGGTTGATTTGTATGGGAGAGTGACAATGAAACAAGAAAGTTCCTATTAGGCTTTGTATAAAGAATAGTGAATTGGTTGGAATATCATGAAAAATGAGTTTATGATAAGAATATGGTAAGAGAAGACTGACACTATCTCCCTTTTTTGGAATAACTGATGTCAAAAGGTAAAATATGTAAGACATGAAGTAAGCCAGCTAGAGGCCAATTGGGTAGTATCTCTATCAACCCAGCATTGTGAGCTGGGATGTTTTTCTCCTTTTGTGTCTCACCTGGATAGAGCATCTCTGATGGCCCAGATATGGCCAGATATAAGATAATGCCAGAGAAATACCCAGACATGTTGATGTTGTTTCTTACATCAACAGTCCTAGAAATCTGGGGAGCCTGGTTATTTAGACAGGGTGACCATAGTGTATCATCTAAATTAAGATGTGGTTTGTTAATAATTTCTCCAGAACAACATGTGTATATCAGGACTGTCTCAAATAAAGTGCAATATACGGTCATCACATTTCTAACAGTTGGAAGAGAAGAAAGTCAAAAAAAGTACTATGCCATGTTTTATATTTGATCAGTCTACCTAAATTAATGTTCCATGGTTTAGGTGCTTCAGTGTCAGAAAGTTAATATATAAAATGGCCTATCAATTTAGATAAAGAACATGAAGGTGAGCTGTTCAGTTATTGGCCTTGCTAAACCTACCAACTGAAATCTCTAATGACTCTTCATTGAATCCATAATTGTGTCATCAGGAATGACATGATTTTATGAATTTTGAGCCTGATGCATGCTGATAGTACCAACCTAGACTCAGCTGAAAGAAGCAGAGTATAGGAAACCTTTTTGCACTTGACATAGCTTATTTACAGACTTTCAGGAAAAGATCTGCATTGATGGCTTCAGCATGAGTCCTGTATCCTCAGAATCAGAGCTTCCTATATCCCTAGGAATTTCAAGGTGAAATGAGAGCTACTAAAATAAAAGTAGTAATTTACACAAAACCTATGAGAATCTTCAATTCTGTCAGTTTGGTGGGTTGAGTGAACATTTGCCAACATCTAGAAACTATAAATAAAAGACAATTTTAAAATGCCTTAAAAATACATGGTTAAGGGGCACCTGGGTGCTCAGTAGGTTAAGCCTTTGCCTTCTGCTCGGGTCATGGTCTCAGGGTTCTGGGATCAAGCCCTGCATCAGGTTCTCTGTGCAGCAGGGAGCATACTTCCCCCTCTCTCCCTGCCTGCCTCTCTGCCTACTTGTAATCTCTCTGTCAAATAAATAGATAAAATCTTTAAAAAAATACATGGTTAAGCTCCAAATAAATAAAAAAGCCTTCAGTAATCAGAAATAAAGTGATAACCAAAAACCTGAGTAATAAACGTGAAAGCTGACCCAGGGAACGGGGAGTAGAAGAAGATACATAGAAAAAAGCCCAATTTCCCAGAGGGTTTAGTTTTAAAGTCTGTGCAAGTATAAGGCTGAAGTCTTGTAACATAGGGAGTTAAAACTGAGAACCCCTGAGTAGAGCATAGAGCCTCAAAAAGTTCTACAGTCACTGAAATGAGAATTAGAAAATGTAATCTGTTAAATCAGGACTTCAAAGAAACTTGTCTCTGTCCTTTCAGAAAAAAAAAAAAGTCTTTTAGAAAGAATTAAAAAAAATATATATATATATATATACATCTTATATGCATATGTATTACTTAAAATGCATAAGTTAGGGAATGTTACTTGGGATCCAGTAAAGGAAGCCATTAGTACAAGACAAGAATGTATAAATAGTTGAACACACTAGAGAAGAGAGAGCAATTGAAGAGCAGCCGCAGAGGGGTCAGAAATAGAAGGGGGCAGACATGAACCAAATGGGATGATTCTGGAACAGATTACTTAAAACTGCTCTATGGTTTCATTGCTGATCAAGCCTACCTGAAGCACTCAAGGCAAAAAAATGAGACTGGTCATTATTTGGGAAATATATTTCTTACTTGGTTTTACGTTTTCGTTTGTTTCTTTTAAAAATTCATGTTGACGTCTTTTGTCATATTAGTTCAGATTCTCAGAAGAAGAGATAAAACATGATATTGTGGGGCGCCTGGGTGGCTCAGTGGGTTAAAGCCTCTGCCTCGGCTCAGGTCATGATCTCAGGGTCCTGGGATCAAGCCTCGCTCAGGCTCTCTGCTCAGCAGGGAGCCTGCTTCCCCCCTCCCCCGCCTTCCTTTTTACCTACTTGTGATCTCTGTCTGTCAAATAAATAAATAAAATCTTAAAAAAAAAAAAACCATGATATTGTGGAAGAATCTTTTGTACTCAGTATTGATCCCATTCCTATCACTCCCTTTTCAGGTAACAGCTATTTTGAATTTGATGCACAGTCTTTAACATTCATATGGTAAAATTATAGTCTACATGACTTGCACACATATATAATATGAAGTACTGTTTTACATGTTTTCTTAAAATTTTATAAGTGGTATTATACTGAAAATGTCCTTTCATATTTTCTTTTTAACCTCAACATCATGTTTTTGAGAATTGATCTGTTTGATATATGGACATAAGGTTCAGTAATTTCTACTGATGTATAACTTTTCATTATAGGACTTTATCACAAATTATTTATAATTCTATAATGATGGATAGATTTTTTTACTATTATAAACAATGCTGCCATGAAAATCTTTATATATATTTTTTCATCTACATGTGAGTTTATGTCATAGATCAAACATCCTGCTTGACAGTTTTACTCTTTTTTTCTTTTTTAAGTAGGCTCTACACTAGGTTTGCAGCTCCAATGTGGAGCTTGAACTCACAACACTGAAGAGTCAGACACTTAATTGACTGAGCCACCCAGTGCTCCAACAGTTTTACTCTCTTGATTGTAGTTCAAATAATTAGTCAATAGTCCAAATTTCCACCACCAACATTATAATAGTTTTAATCTACTTTTTTTTTACAGAAGGCAAACCCATTATAAAATTTTGAGGTAAATGGAAAATTCTTAGTGTTCATGTGATGAATTTTTTGGGAAGACGATGGTATCTGTCAACATTTAAAAGATGCTTATCTTTTGGTGGAACATTTTCACTTCTAGGAATTAGTCTTATAAATGTGCTCACACATGGCATTCATTACAGCATTGTTTATTAATAGTAAAAACCTGGGAATGACCTAAATATCCATTAGTGGGGACAGGCTTAATCAGTTGTTATGCATCTTTATAACAAATATCATATAGATGTTAAAAATAATCTTAGGCCTTCATATACAGATATGGAAAAATGATCAAGAAATATGGTGAAGTGAGGAAAGCAGGTTTCATAACACTATGAATGGTGTTATCTCATTTGTGGGGAAAAAAAGGAAAAGCTGTTATAATTACATTTATTGATATGTATTTACATATGTTTAGAAACATTTTGGATGAATATACCGAGTCTTTAACTGGTTATTTTGGAGCTCTGGATTTGTATGGGGAGATTACTATGTAGGATATTTAACTTATTTTTACTTTATGTTCCTTTATTCAGTTTGCAGTTTTATTTTAATAGTAATCATGAATTTCTTTTGTACACTAAAAATACAAATAAAATATTATCCATTACTTACCATCTGATAATATTTTTCCTTTTATGTTTAAATGTTATAACTTGCACCAAAGTATTTTTTTAATGTAGATCCATGCTGCTTGGATATAGTTTAATAATATTTATCCTAAATGAGATTTTTCTGTAGGCGTTTTATTTTGTGTGTACTTTATTCTTTCTCTCTCTCTCTCTCTCTCTCTCTCTCTTTTTAGCATCAAAAATTATTCAAACCTTAAAAGCAAACCCATGATAAAATATTGATTCAGAATATTTGTACATTTGAATATGCATCTTCTTAGGAATTTGCAAAATATGTGATAATTGGCTTTAAGCTCACTGGCACTATCTCTAGCCTGACTCCTTTACCCAAAATCTTGGTAATTTCAGTTTGTATATAGATGATTTCAACATATTGTCTATATTAAAACCTAAATTACCAACTTAGCTCTCTTAAAATCTTTTCCTCCACTGGTGGTGTTCTTTACCCTTTCTCAGGCACTCACTTGCATGGTTGTATCTTAGACATTTTCTTTGTCATTATGGTGGCCTGACCATGATCTTTACTTCATGCAGTCTGTACCACCTAGCTTTGCACCTTGAACCCCAACTCAAACTATCCTTTAATCCAACCAGGACTCCAGTGCATTGATCTTACCACACTGTCACTGTCCTCACTTAATGAATGTCCTCTTTACTTCTTTGTTTTGTTTTGTTTTTTTAAAGATTTTATTTATTTATTTGTCAGAGAGAGAGAGAGAGTGAGAGCAAGCACAGGCAGAGAGGCAGGCAGAGGCAGGGGGAGAAGCAGGCTCCCTGCAGAGCAAGGAGCCCGAATGTGGGACTTGATCCCAGGACGCTGGGATCATGACCTGAGCCGAAGGCAGCCGCTTAACCAACTGAGCCACCCAGGCGTCCCTGTCCTCTTTACTTTTATTAAATAGATTAAATTCCATGGCCATCCATAATAATCACTTCTTACATACACATGCACACTTAACTACCCACCCTTTTTAATTATCTGTAAAAAATACCCATCCTAGTCATTTCCAGCTCTCCCCTACTCCATGCTTGCATCCATGCAGCTAGACACAAGCACAACCTCAAGTGGGCCCTTGATACTGCCCAGCAATCACCACAGTGCCCCAGACCTCTCACTGACCCAGTTTCTGGGACTTGGATTGCACATCCACTCTTTTTTTCTTCTCCCCATTACTTCCTACTTCATCTTCATTCTCATTTGACAACTTTGGTTCTACATCACTAAGAAAATTGAAACAGTAAGAAGAGATTTTTTCCCTTCAGACTTTTATCATAACTACATGTACCTCCCTACCAAGTTCCACACCCACATAATCTGACTTCCCACCTGTTACCTTAAATCAACTATCCCTGCTCCTACCTAAAATAATCCCTGTGTCTGTGCACCAGATCTTATTTCTCTATTTCTTCTTACCTACACAAGGGCATTGCTTCAGCAGTTCTTTTCTCTCTCCTACTTCAGTAATTTTAGTTCTTTAGTGTATCATCATGCAAGCATTTTATTATTCTATATTAAAATAATGTTTTCCTTCATCAAGTACTTCTCAGTTTCTTTCCTTCTCTTTTCAAAAATACCTGCCATTAAAGTTCACTGTATTCTCTTTCTCCCTTTTTCTCTCCATTCCCCCATTCCCTTTTAAATCCACTTTAGTCAGGTTTTCATTTCCACCATTTTACCAAAACAATTCTTTTCTTTAAAAAAGATTTTATTTATTTATTTGACAGAGAGAAGAAAGTAGACAAAGAGGCAGGCAGAGAGAGAGAGAGGAGGAAGCAGGCTCCCCACCGAGCAGAGAGCCCGATGTGGGACTCGATCCCAGGACCCTGAGATCATGACCTGAGCCGAAGGCAGAGGCTTAACCCACTGAGCCACCCAGGTGCCCCACCAAAACAATTCTTGATAGGAATCCAGTGAACACCACACCATAAAATCCAGTGGTCCATTCTCACTCTTTGTCTGACTCAATCATTCAGCAGTATAGGACATAGTGCATCACTGAATTCCCTTGATATCCTTCTTTCCCTTGGATTCCTGGACAGCCTATAATCCTGGTTCTTCTTCTGTCTCACTGTTCACTTCTTCACAGTCATTTTACTTTTTACTCTGCCTTACCAGATGTCAATATTTGGGTGTGTCCCTGGTTTAGTCTCTGATTCTCTATTCTGTATCTTCGTCAATTTCTTGTGATCCCATTGAATCTCAAGGCTTTAAATCTCATAAAAATAATGATGACTTCCAATGTTTACCCCCAATTTTCTGCTGCACTAAAGATCTATGTGTCCAATGGCATATTTGACTTACTGGTTTGCATATTTGATAGATATCTCAAATTTAAGAAGCCCTAAACTAAATTTCTGAACTTTCCCTCTCCCTGGCCAACCTGCTCCACGTTACCTTCCCCCATCTTACTTGTTAGGGAGGTAACTCTTGTCTTCCTTTCCTTAGACTGAAAATTTCTAGGGTCACTTTTGAGTATTCTCTTTCTCTCATATCCCATATCCTATTCCTTAGGGATTTCTGCTTATTTTATATTCAGAACATATCCAGAATCAAACTGTATCCTGCCACCTCCACTGCTACTAGCCTGATCTAAGCCATCAGGTGTCTCCTGGATTTCTTCCTTAATATCATAAGTGGACTTTATTCTTCTACTCCTCCTCACAATCTATTTTCAACACAGCAGGCAGAAGTAAGATTAAACCATATCTTTGCTCAAAATTCTCTAAGAGTAAATTTTCTTGGTCTAAAACATATCTTATAATTTCCTTGTTGAATATGGTCTCCATTTCATTAGTTCTCTGAACTCATCTCCAGTTTTTCTTTCCCTTACTCACTTTTACTGTTTCTTGAATATTCCAGGAATGCTCACATCTTTAGAGATGGCTCATCTTCTTGGAAGGCTTTTGCCTCAGATATATGCATGACTAACTCCCTCACCTGCTTCAAGTCTGTGCTCAAATATCACTTCTAAATGATGCCACTCTGACTATCCTATTTAAAATCTCATCCCTCTTTCCCAGCTTACCCTTCTGATCCTCCACACTCTGTAGTGCTTTTATTTCTTTTTTGTTTCTTGCTTTACTCTTCTTTCCTTTCATTTCTTTTCTTTCCTTCCCTCCCATCTTACAACTCTTATCACCTTCTAGCATACTGTATAAAATTTCTATCTCCTCTGTCAGTAATGTAACCTCCAAACGATCAGACATTATTATTTCTTTGGTGCATTGATGTATCATAAAAACTTAGAATAAAGGGCTAAAATAATATTTGTTTTATAAATGAATGAATTTTAGAAACTTAAAGTGTATTCTTTTAAGCATGCTAAGAAGTACCATGTTTTCTCTCACTTATATTGAGCTGATTCACATTTAAAAATGCCCAGGACAGTCTGCCTAATTTTTCACTCAATACTTCTGTCAATAACAGTGAAATGTATATTAATATTATAAAATCTGGCCTTCCAGGAAGGTAAACATATCATTAATACTGGCTAATGGCCTATTTCTAATTTATATAAAATTCAGTGTAATTCTCATGGGGCTTCATTTGCTTATTTGTCACTGTTCTGGATTAGGAGCTCCTCAAAGTCAGGAATTTCATCTTCAAATCTGTCTTTCAAGGACCTACCCTGGTGCTGGTACATAAGAAGTTGTTGTTGTTGTTGTTGTTGTTTTCAAAATACTAGTTTACCTATAGTTCTCTTTTTTAGTGGAGTCTATCTGGTTTTGATATCGTGTAATGCTGGACACATAGAACGAGTTTGGATGTTTTCCTTCCTTTTCTATTTTTTCGAGTAGTTGAGAAGAATAGGCATTAACTCTTCTTTACATGTTTGGTTGAATTTGCCTGTGAAGCCATCTGGTCCTGGACTTTTGTTTTTGGGAGTTTTTTGATTATTGATTCAATTTCTTTGCTTATAATAGGTTTGTTCAAGTTTTCTATTTCTTCCTATTTCAGTCTTGCTAGTTTATATGTTTCTGGTTTAACCACTGAATGAAAATACACAAAATTTAATATCAATCCATCATCTAATTCTGGATTGTTTATTTGAGATTAGGTTGTTTATTTATTTTTTTTAAAGATTTTATTTATTTATTTATTTGACAGACAGAGATCACAAGCAGGTAGAGAAGCAGGCAGAGAGAGAGGAGGAAGCAGGCTCCCTGCTGAGCAGAGAGCCCGATGCGGGGCTCGATCCCAGGCCCCTGGGATCATGACCTGAGCCCAAGGCAGAGGCTTTAACCCACTGAGCCACCCAGGCGCCCCTAGGTTGTTTATATTTATGATTTTTAGGTTATTATTATGAGGTTAGGTTATTTATTTGAGATCTTTTTTTTAAAATGTAGGTATTTATCACTAAAATTTCCTTCTTAGAACTATTTTTGCTGTATCCCATAAATTTTGGTATATTGTGTTTCCCTTTTAATTTATTTCATTTTTTTGACTCATAGGTTGTTCAGAAGTCTGTTGTTTAATATCCACATATTGAAAAATTTCCAGCTTTCATCTTGTTAATGATTTCTAGTGTCATATCATTGTAGTTGAAGAAGATATTTGGTATGACTTCAACATCCTTAAATTTGCTAAGACATGTTTTTGGCCTAACAAAATCTATGCTAGAGAATGTTTTGTGCAGACTTAAGAAGATTTTGTATTCTGTTGCTGTTTGATAGAATGTGTTATATATGTCTATTAGACCCATTAGGTCTAAAGTATGGTTCAAATCCATTGTTTTATTGTTGATTTTTGTCCAGATGCTCTATCTGTCATTGAAGTGAGGTATTCAAATCTTCTACTATTATTGTATTGCCTAGTTCTCCCTTTGGATCTATTGGTATTTGTTTAATATATTCAGGGGCTCTGATGTTGGATGTGTATATATTACAATTTCTATACCTCCTTGATGAATTAACCCCTTTATCATTATATAATGCCCTTCTTTGATTCTTGTTACTGTTTTTGGCTTAAAGCCTGTTTGTCTGATATAAGCTCAGTGCTACACCTGTTTTTGATTTCTATTTGCAGGGCATAACTTTTTCCATCCCTTCACTTTGAGTCTGTGTGTGTCCTTAAAGATAAGCAAGTCTCTTATAGACAGCATATAGTTGGGTCCTGTTTGTTTGTTTGTTTTTACTTTAGTCACTGTATGCTTTTTGATTGGAGAACTTAATCCATTTACATTCAGATAATTATGGTTATGTAGGACTTACCAATGCCATTTTATTAGCTGTCTCCTGGCTCTTTTGTAGTTCCCTTCTTACTTTCTTCTTTTGCTGCCTTCCTTTGTGATTTGGTGATTTTTTTTATTGTGTTGATATGATATGCTTCCATTTAAGTTTTGTGAATCTACTGTAGGTTTTGCTTTTTGGTTGCCATAAAGCTTAATTTTTGTAATAGTCTATTTTGAGCTGGTAACAACTTAACTTTAAATGCGTACAACTCTACCCTCTTACTCCCCTCTTTGATGATTTTAATGTCAAAATCTCTTTTTATAATGTGTATTCATTAACAAATTATGGTAGCTATAGTTATTTTTAATACTCCTGTCCTTTAAAATTTTATATTATAGCTATTAGTTAACACATCACCACTTTACAGTGTTAGAGTATTCCAAATTTGATTATACATTTACTTTTACAATGTTATATGTATTTTCATTTGTTTTCATATTACTATTAAGCATTCTTTCATTTCAAATTAAAGAACTCCTTTCAGTATTTAGTATTTCTTGTAATGAACTATCAACTTTTGTTTGTCTGGAAAAGTCTTTATTTCTCCTTCATTACTGAAGTATAATGCTGCTGAATATTCTTGGATGACATTTTCTTTTCTTCCATATCATTCCATTCTCTTTTGAATAACTATTGAAAGATATGAATTTAGTGCCATTGTATTACTGGTAAAGTCCCTGTTTCTGTATGTTGTTTCTGTTTCTTTTTGGCCTTTGTTACTTTGGGGCCCTCTCTTTGCTTATAGGATCCCCTTTAATATTTCCAGCAGGGCTGGTTTAGTGATCACAAATTCTTTTAGTTTCTGTTTGTCCTGGAAGCTCTTTACCTCTCCTTCCATTCTGAATGAAAGCCTTACTGGATATTCTTGGCTGCATGCTTTTCTCATTTAGTACTCTGAATGTATCATGCCAGCACTTTCTGGCCTGCTGGGTCTCTGTGGATAGGTCTGCTGCCAATCTAATGTTCTACCCTTGTATTTTAAGGACCTCTTGTATGTAGCTGCTTTCAGGATTTTGTCTTCAAATTGCTGAAATTTGCAGGCTTCACTCTTAAATTTCAGTGTGTTCATCTATTTTTATTGATTTTGAGGGGACTTCTCTTACCTTCTGGACTTGAATGCCTGCCCCTTCCCCAGATTAGGGAGGTTCTCAGCTATGATTTGCTCAAATATACCTTCTGTCACCCTTTCTCTTTCTCCTTCCTCTGGGACCCCAACAATCTTAATATTGTTTTGCTTTATAGTATCACTCATTTCTTGAGGCCTCCCCTTGTGGTCCATTAGTTGTTTTTCTCTCTTTTCCTCAGATTCCTTCCTTTCCATCATTTTGTCTTCCATGTCACTCTCTCTCCTGCCTCATTTACCCTAGTGGTTACAGCATCCATTTTTTTAGACTTCATGCCAGTTAAAACATTTCTAATTCTGGCCAGATTAGATTTTATTTCTGCATTAAGAGATTATCTAGTGTATTGTATGGGTTTTCAAGCTCAGCTAGTAACTATATAATCATTATAATCATTATTCAATTTCTGACATTTTCCTTATATCCATATCGATGAGATCTATGGAAGAGAGTATTACCTCTGGTTCTCTCTTTTGCTGTGAATTTCTCCTTCCAGTCATTTTGTACAGAGAAGAATAGATGAATGAAAGAACAAAATCAAAACTATCAACTAAAACCCCAGCAAAATGCACATTGGACCAATCTGAAGAGGTCAGAAGCCAAAAAAAGAATAGAAAAAGAAAGGAAAAAAGAATAGTGGACAAACACAAGGTGATCTGCTTGGTCTGGGGTGTATTTTTGTCTAGTTTTCTGAAGACACTAAATCCCAAAATTGTGAAGGAATATATATGTCTATAAAATTGAATACAGTGAGAGGAAGCCAAAAATGAAGAATATATCTATAAACTGTAAATTTAAAAACGAAAATTTAAAAAAAGACTGAAAAACAAACAGTTAATAAAATGAGAAGCTAAAAAGGAAGATGAGAACCTTGAAAAGGAAAAAAAAAATTTTTTAAATGGAGAGACTAAAGACCTTGAATTCTATATAGTATTTTCCTCAGTACAGGAGTTTTTCATTTCTGAGTGATTCATAAACTTGGTATTCAACTGATGTTCCTGCTGGTCTTCTGGGGTGTGGGGGGCTGGCTGTTGCACTGATTCTCAGGTGTTTTTGCCTGGCACAACTGCACCACCCCTAATCAGGGGGCAAAGCTCAGTGTAAACTGCTTTAGGTTGCTCTATGTAGCTTTTGTTCTCTGAAGGCTTTTGCTGCTTTAGAGGATGGAAAAAAAAGAAAAGGAAAAATGACTGTACCCCAGTCTCTAGCTCCAGAGCTGAATGATTGCTGCTCTCAATCTTCAGTTCACTGTCAGGAAAAAAACAGTCAATCCCTTTTGTTTACTTCAAACTCTGAAGACTGTGTGTACCAATCCTCCCAGTTGTGTGTGTGTGTGTGTGTGTGTGTGTGTGTATGTAGGGCCAAGGTCTCAGGGAGGCCCTGCAGCTTGCTGGACCCCTGCTTTGGAGTAATTTCCTGATTGTGTATGTATCTGGGCACTCCTCCATGGGGAAGGAGCAGGGGGGTCTCCCAGCAGTTGTCGCTTACTGGGTCCCTACTTGGAGAGTAGTGTCCAGATCTTGCAGAGGTTTGCAATTTATGGCAACACCTAGCTGAGAGACCATGCCAAGGCTCATTAATTGTAGCTGGCTTCCCTGTTCCAGTGTTTGGGAACTAGGCTGGCTCAGGCATCCCCGTTCTTTCTGTGACCCTGGGGATTCCTGAGATCACGTTGTCCCACTTAAGATTCTGCCCCACTTTGCTTATCTGAGCACCTTTCAGGAAGGGATGTTCCTCATGGGAGCAGAATTTTAAAAGTTCCCATTTTGCACTTTGCTGCTATATCACTTCCCAGTAGCTGGCTTAGGGAGGCTCCCTCCCTCCACAGTTTATCTTACCATATATCCCCTCAGATTCATGTCTCCACACCTCCTATCTTGCAAAAAGTTGTTGCTTTTCTATTTGTAGAATGCAGCAATCCTTTTCTTACATCTCAGGTTGGATTCACAGGTGTTCAGAATGGTTTGATAGATAAGTAGCTGAATTCAAGGGACCAGATGAAATGTGGGTATTCTTCTGCCATCCTTTAGAAACCAT
>ML109427.1:19998-37837 GCA_003697995.1 Taxidea taxus jeffersonii | reverse complement strand
ATTGTGTTTTCATTTCCATTTGTTTCCATGTAATTTTTTATTTCTTCTTTTATTTCATTGTTGACCCATTCATTATTTAGTAGTATGTTATTTAACTTCCATGTATTTTTGGTCTTTCTACATTTTTTCTTGTGGTTGACTTCTAGTTTCATAGCATTGTGGTCATAAAAGATGCATTGTATGACCTTGATCTTTTTTAATTTGTTGAAGCATGTTGTGGCCCAATATGTGATCTATTCTGAAAAGTGTCCCATGTGCACTTGAAGAAAATGTGAAGAAAATGTGAAAACCACAGAAAATACTGTGGTTTAAAATGGAATGTTCTGAATTTATCTGTTAAGTCCATCTGATCTTGTGTGTCATTCAAAACTATTGTTTCCTTGTTGATTTCCTGTTTAGATGATCTGTGTTTTGATGTAAGTGGGGTGTTACAGTTCCCTACTATTATTGTAATTTTTTATTTTTTATTTTTTAAATGATTTTATTTACTATTATTGTATTATTATTCATTAGTTCTTTTATGTTTGTTATTAACTATTTTATGTATTTGGGTGCTTCCATTTTATATATATATATATATATTTATATATTTGTATATGTGCAATTGTTATATTTTCTTGTTGGATTGTCTCCTTTATTATTACATAGTGTCCTCCTTTATCTCATGTTATAGTCTTTGTTTTAAAGTCTATTTTGTCCAAAATAAGTTTTGCTACTCCAACTTTCTTTTGACATCCGTTAACATGATAAATGTTTCTCCATCCCCTTACTTTCAATCTGCAGGTGTCTTAATGTCTAAATGGGTATCTTATAGGCAGTAGATGGTGTTGTTTTTATCCATTCTGTCACTCTGTCTTTTGATTGGAGCATTTAGTTCACTTACATTCAAAGTAATCATTGGTAGATATGTATTTATTGCCATTTTACTGCATGTTTTGTGGTTATTTCTGAAGATTTTCTCTGATCCTTTCTTGTCTTTCTCTCATGGTTTACTGATGTTTTTTAGCAGTATATTTGGTCTTCTTTCTCTTTATAATTTACATACTTATTAGTGGTTTGATTTGTGGTTACCATTAGGTTTGTATATAACACCTTCTGCATTTAGTAGTCTATATTAACTTGTCATTTAAGTTTGAACCCATCCTTTACTCCTCATCTTCCCATGTTTTAGGAATATGATGTCGTATTTTATTTTGCCCTTCTATTTTGTGAATTATTTTGTCCTTTTATTTTGTTAATTCCTTGACTGATATTTTACAAAAATATTCATCTTTATTACTTTAGTGTTTCCTACCTTCATACTGTTACTTTTGATCTTTCCTTTCCACTCAAAGTGTCCCCATTACTATTTCTTTCAGGGCTGATTTAGTGATCATGAACTCCTTTAGTTTTTGTTTGTCTGGGAAAGTCTTTATCTCTCTTTCTTTTCTGAATGATAGCCTTGATAGATAAGTATTCTTGGCTGCAGCTTTTTCCCATTCAGCACTTTAAATATATCATGCCACTCCCTTCTGGCTTAGAAATTTCCTGCTTAAAAATCCCCTGATAGCCTTATGGGGTTTCCCCTTGTATGTAACTGTCTTCTTTTGTCTTGTTGCTTTTAAAAATTTTTCTGTATCACTGTATTTTGCTATTTTAATTATAATATGTTTTGGTATAGATCTGCTTTTGATGATTATTTGGAGGTTCTCTGTGCCTCCTGGATCTGTTTCGTTCCCCAGATTAGGGACATTTTCAACCATTATCTCTTTAAATAAATTTCTGCCCCCCTTCTCTGCTTTTCTGGGACTCCTCTAATACAAATGTTATTATGTTGGATGTAATCACTGAGTTCCCAAAGTCTATGTTCATTTTGCATAATTCTTTTTTCTCTCTTTTGTTCATCTTGATTGTTTTCCATTACTCTGTCTTCTAGGTCACTTATTTGTTCCTCTGCTTCTTCTAGCCTGCTGTTCATTGCATCAAACATGTTTCTAATCCTGTTTATTGCACACTTCATCTCTGATTTTTTCATTTTTATCTCTATGTTAAGGTTCTCATTGATATCATATCTTGGAGCATGTCCCAGAGAGACAGCTTTCATGGAGAGACCTCTTCCAGGAACAAAGGAACTGGCAAGTGCCATTTCCTTCCTCTACCCCTCAGCATAAGCACAAAGCCACCTGAGGGAACCAGCACAGCACCAACACTTGCTACCTAACTTGCTTACATCAGGCTCTGCCCATACCATGGTCTCGTGGAACTGTGCTTCTTAGTCACTTTGACTCAGTCCCAGCATGGTGGCCCTCTTCCTCAGAAAACAGGCCTAATCCCTGCCAACAGCATGTCTTTCAACCTGGGAGTTTTGTGAGGCCTTGCTTCTGGTGGCAGTGGCAACAGGTCTCATATCACAAGCAGGCCAGAGCACACCTAGTTAAATATGCCACATTCAGGCCAGGGATAAAACACTGCCCACAACAGACAAAGAAAACCTCTGCTGATGACTGGTCTAAAGGATAAAGCATCTAGGACACAACAACACAGCATATGCAGCACACATTAGAAATATTTCCAGAAGCACCAGGCCCTGGGGAACAGAGGACACTACACAGCAGCGCGCTACAGGACCTCTTCTTCATAAAGCCATTACCTTCAAAAACAGGAGATATAGGTGACTTTCTTTCCAGACTGAAAAAAGCACAGACTTGGACAAAAACAGGAAGACAGAGAAATTTTTCCCAAATGAAAGAACAGGGCAAGGCCATGGCAGAGGTCTAGGTGAAACTCATAGAAGCAAAATGCCTGATGGAGCACTTAAAGCAATGATTATAAGGATACTCATTGGACTTAAGAAAAAAGTGAAGGACATCATGAACACTGTCTTTCTGGGACATGCTTCAAGATGAGTAAGATGAGCATTCTCCCAGTGTGTGCTCCAGGTCTCTTCAGATCACTGTTTCCACGTTGTAGTCCACACACTATTTGCCCTTTCTTTTCTCCAAGAGCAGCCCCAGTGTCCTCTGAATTCTCCCAGGGTCAAGTATGCTGACCTTTAAAACCAGGCTTCAAGCCCCACTGGTTGTAAGAACTCACAAAATATAAGCTCTCTCACTTTCCAAGCCAACTGCTAGAGATTCGTTTTCTCAATGTGCTTTTCCGTGTGTTACTTTGTCTCTTCCCCTTCTCTGTGACCAGGGCTCCCTCCCCACTGCAGCAGCCACCATCTGTTTCTCTCGCAAGCTGAGTCTCCACCTTCTACCTTCTTCGATATGGCCTCTTTTCTACATTTAGTTGTGGAGTGTGTTCTGCCAGTCTTGAGGTTGATTTCTGGAGTATTTAGGATGCTTGGATATTTATCTGGCTTTTTCCACAGGATAAGGTGAGCCTAGGATTCTCCTACTCTGCCCCATCTTCTTCTTCCTGATTTTCAACACTTCTACTAATCAGGTTTCCTCTAGCCATTTCCAATCAATGCTTTTTTCCTAATTACACTGGCGGATTTTCTTGGAAAAATCAATAGTGGAAAATAATCTAGCTTTTAACTTTGATATAAATATTTATAATGTTTCATCACTAAAATATATTTAAATCAGTACCCATAGTGATATAATTGTATCAAAGTAAGTTTTATTTGAGACAGACTTTATCATGTGAGATTTCTTTTATTTCTCTCTAGAAAGAGCATTTATAATAATTTGCAAATAAATATAAAACTTATTAAATTCTTTTTTCACATCTGGATTTGGTTATATTCTTTATTGACCCATTGACATAATCGATTTCATGAATATATTTTCTAATATTACATCATTTTAAAATTCCTACCTTGGGTTTTTTTGGGGGGGTGTATTATTGTATTAAGTAGATGAGTTTTATTTCAGATTTTTATGTTTGTATTTACTAATGGCATTGGTTGTAGATTTAATTTTTTTTAAAGGTTTTATTTATGTATTTGACAGAGAAAGACAGGCCAGAGCAGAAGGAGTAGGAGAGGGAGAAGCAGACTCCTTGCTTCACTAGGCACCCCAGTAGATTTAATTTTTGGTAAATTTTTGCTCTCAAATTTTTATTTTTTCTGAAAAACCTTTTGGGTGATTTACTATTTTTCTATTTTTGAGCCATTTTTTGAGTGTTTTTTATTATAACTGAAATATAGTTGATGCACATTTTTGCATCAGTTTCAGGTGTACAGCATAGGAACTGGACAAGTCCATACAATATGCTGAGTCAATTTTTTTTTAATTTTTATTTATTTGTTAGAGAGAGAGAGAGAGAGCACAGGCAGAGGCAGAGGGAGAAGCAGGCTCCCTGCCGAGCAAGGAGCCCGATGTGGGACTCGATCCCAGGATGCTGGGATCATGACCTGAGCCGAAGGCAGCTGCTTAACCAACTGAGCCACCCAGGCGTCCCTGCTGAGTCAATTTTTAAAATGCAGAAATGAAGAGTCTCTAGATAATGTCAGTATTTATTTCGTAGAAGATAACCATAACTCATTGACAACATGACACCTTATTATTATTTTAAAGTAGTTTGAAAAAATAAAATTTAAATTAAAACAATTTTTAAATAAGCTAGTTTTATATTTTTTCAATTTACTTTCTTATAATTTATCTGATCAGTTTCTTTTTATACCATTTTGACATTTTCACTTTCATATGTTAACCATTTCACAGAGAATTGTAAAGATTTATAAATTTCAAAATAAGTTTTATAGGTTTAATGTATTATAGTCAAAACATATAGGTTAGGTCTAGAAATTCTACCTTTAGAATTTATCAAGGTAGGATTTTTTTTAATCACTTGTTTGTTTTCTTGCTGCTTTGTTACTATGTAATTAAGTTTATAAATTATATGGAACAAAGTTTGTTACATAATTATTAAAATAACAGTAATAATAATCTGTTCAAAATTTAATGCCTTTAATGCCTTTGTTTTCATATTTCATCTTTCTTTCTTTTTATTTTTTTATTATTTATTTATTTATTTATTTTTAAAGATTTTATTTATTTATTTGTTAGAGAGAAAGAGAGCGAGCACAGGCAGACAGAGTGGCAGGCAGAGGCAGAGGGAGAAGCAGGCTCCCTGCCGAGCAAGGAGCCCGATGTGGCACTCAATCCCAGGACGCTGGGATCATGACCTGAGCCGAAGGCAGCCGCTTAACCAACTGAGCCACCCAGGCGTCCCCATATTTCATCTTTCAAAAACTGAGACAAATGAATTTATTTCTTTCCAGTTATGTTGAACTTCTAATAGTTTCACATAATAATATACTATTATTAGCTTTATAAATTTATGACTAGTATTTTATTGAAGTATTTACCTTTATAAGTATTAAATTACCTTATTTATCTATTTAAGTCACTTTTTGCCTTGAAATATATTTTGTCTCTAATAACACTGCAAGCCCTACATTTTTGTTTGTATTTTCCAGATATATTTTTTGCCCATTTTTTATTTTTAATTTTGGCAATTTGTTTCATGCTTCTTTTAAATAAACAGCATCTGTTCAACCTTTGCTTTGTGATCTAATTTGGTATTTTTTGTTATTTAATGTGAATAAACCAGTTCACAATTTGTTATCATAAATGTTAGGTATATTTGGTCTCTCTTCTGACATCTTGTTTTGTGGTTTCTATTTTTATCCTTTATTCTTTTTCCAGATTTGCTTATGGACTACATCAACTATATTTTTTTCCTTTTTATCTTTTTTCTCTACTTTTTCTCCCTAATTATTTGGAATGCATAGAGGGCCTTGTTTTTTACTGCATTATTTTAAAAGAAATTGTCAGCATCATAAATGAAAATATGAAAAATATTTTTTCCTTCCTTGTCCAACTATTTCTAGTTTTTCAAGGAATTATTTTAAAAGAATTATTTGGGGGTGCCTGGGTGGCTCAGTCGTTAAACATCTTCAGCTCAGGTTATGATCCCAGGGTCCTGGGATCAAGCCCCATATTGAGCCCTGCATCGAGCCTTGCATCGAGCCCTATACCAAGCCCCCAGCTCAGTGGGAATCCTGCTTCTCCCTCTCCCACTCCCCCTGCTTGTAGTCCCTCTCTCGTGTTTCTCCTGTCCAATAAATAAATAAAATCATTTTTTAAAAAGGAATTATTTGGTATTTCATATTAATTAAAGAAATATTCTCTATCTATAAGTGTATTATTTTGTTGCCATGCTTACAAGAGTGATTTAAATATAGCCCTATGGTTTAACTCCATGTCCTAAGAGTTTTATATTACAATTTCCCCATTCTTTCCATTATCTTCTATAGAGCTGAAGTATACCTTAAAACCATCTTTTTATAAAGGATACATTGATGATATGTTTCTTAACCTCTTGCTGTGTGAGAATGTTTCTCAAGTGCCCTTATATAGGAATGGCAATTTCAGGTGGAAGATAATACACAGCCAGAGTTTTGCTCTGTTTTTCCCCTCCTTGGAAACTAACCATTTTTCCTTACCAGGAACTTGAAGGATTTGAATTTTTATTCATTTTTTTACCTTCCCTGTCTTAGTAGGATATGTCTAGATTTAGAGTTATTTTCATTAATTTACTTGTATTCAATGACCCTTTTTGATTTATAGACTTTTAATATAAAGACTGTATTCTTTCTTGAGATTAGAAATTGTTACAACTATGTTGGCTTTGGTTTCTCATTCTGAGATTACTATCTTTAATTATAGCATCTTCTGGTCTTTGTCATTCATATATATATGTGTGTGTAAACATATATATATATATGATATTCATTCATATTTTTTCTTTTTTCTCTTAAATCTGTAGAAACTTCTTTAGTTTGTCCTCTATTTAAGACTTAATTTCCTACATTTTCAAATCTACTGATTACTGTTTATATTGTACTATGAATTTACCAAACAGTCCAATTGGACTCTCTTGCTGCTAGCTTTATTTTCATATTTTAAATGTTCTCTTGGGGTGCCTGGGTGGCTCAATCAGTTAAGCATCCAACTTTTGGTTTCAGCTCAGATCATGATCTCAGGGTCATGAGATGGTGCCCCATGTTGGGCTTATGCACTGGGCATGGAGCCTGCTTGAGATTCTCTCTCTCCCTCTCCCTCTGTATCTCCCCTCTAAAAAAATAAAAAATAATAAAATGTCTTCTTAATCTTAATCAGAGTATATTTCAATATTAAAATGTCCTCTTCTCTTTTTTGTAGTAATTATGTTTCACAAGGAGTTATCTGCAACATTATAAAGAATATGCCCCCTATTTTTAATAATGACCTCTTTTTATATGTCTGATTTTTTTCTGCTTACTCATCCTTACAGATGATATTCTATGCTGTAAAACATTGGGATTTGAGATGGTTCTATCAGGTATTGGTTTCCTATAAACTTCTAAAAGTCTTTTAGGTGAAAGAGAGAGCTTTAAATTACCAGTTGTTTTAACTTTGCCAGTTCAAAGGTCCAGTGGCCTAAAGAAAATAGGAGCTAATCACAGCAGGGACTGTGTAGATTTGGCAACCAGAAATACTCTTGGGAAGTGATGCATTATTTCCTGAACTCATTTGCCTTCATGGGGAGCAGTATTCCTGTTCTTTGTCTGGCATGGCTGTCTGCACCTGTTGTAAGCTGTGCATACACTTTGCCATCTGGCAAACATCTCAGAAATATTGGTGATATTCTCAATGTCCTACTGCTTCTGCAAAACTTACTCTTGCTCTAACCCTTGCCATAGGATCCAGTTGTGATCATAATGCTCTATGGGCACATTTTTCATTTATTTCTGAATTAAACTGATCTTCCTTATGCCCACAATCCTGGATATATTTGGGGTTTTTTTTGGTCAGCTCCTGTGGACTATTCTAGAAAAAGATACTTCCTTCCTAGTTGCCAGAAATGACCCACGCTTTCCTTCCTCAACTCATTTCAGAGTATGAAATGCTCTTTTCACTTGCATCTGTCAAATGAGAGGATGGTGAGTTGAAAGGAGAAAGATGAGATGTCTGTGATTGACAGACTTTCACTAAAAATTAAGGGCCTTCAAATCCTAAGATTATTCACGAGTAAAGAGATATAATGACATATTCACCAACTCTAATAAATAGATACTTTTAGTTATTTAATGGAAAACAAGTTATATTTTTATAATATTTCAGTTCAAATTACTCCCGTTATCTTTCTTTTTCTTTTTTTGGTTATCTTTCTTTTTAAAAAACTCATAGCTTTTCTTTTCTTCAGAAATAATAAATTATTACCAGTGAAAAGAGAACTGAACTAAGAGCTAGAAAAACAGCACTCATCCCAGATCTGATGCTAACTATCTATACTCTGAAATTCTATAAGCTTCAATTTTATCATCCTTAAAATGAAAGAAATAGACTACATTCTCTCTAAAGCACCTTCTGGCTCTATAGTTCTTCAAGTTCACATTAATGGAACCATTGCTAGACTGAATCCACACTTAAAAACATACATAGCGTAGATTGATGAGGAGGGATGAAATTAATTCCTTGTTTAAAAGACAAGAGTTGGCTCAGCACTCTGGTTCTAGATTACTAAACAGAGAACTTATAGACTACCTAACCAGTGTGCTATTCAATGGGGTATTCTTGGCTTCACCCTATTAACTTTTTCTGTCCTATTGACCTCATATTGTTTGCAGAAGAAAATATGCCAACTACCTCAAGTGAGGGGTATACTTGTGGGAGTGATTTGGGGAATGCACCATGGGGATCTTTTCTGCACAGATAATGCAGTTACCTTTCCTAATTCTGTTACCTTTCCTCATACCTTGCCTGATCATCCCCACCACTTCAATCACTATGTATCACTGCATAGGATGTGGAATGTGTTTTGGATTTTTGATAAAGAGAAAAGGAATTATCTTTCAGTCTTAAGTGTTGATTTGTAGTAAATGATAATTTATTATTACTGTTACTATTTCTCTAGGCATTTTCTTTTTTTTTAAGATTTCATTTGTTTATTTGACAGAGAGAGAATGAGAGAGATCACAAGTAGGCAGAGAGGCAGGCAGAGAGAGAGGAGGAAGCAGGCTCCCCGCTGAGCAGGAAGCCCAATGTGGGGCTCCATCCCAGGACCCTGAGATCAGGACCTGAGCTGAAGGCAGAGGCTTAATCCACTGAGCCACCCAGGCGTCCCTCTAGGCATTTTTTTAAATCCATACAATGAAAAGTAGCTTTTGAGTGCTTTGGTTATCTCTCCAATGGAATGGTATCTCTCTCTTTTTAATTGGTAATCAATGGAAAATGTTGCAAACAAAAAAATGTTACAGTACAGAGTCAAACCCAACTAGTGTTTTATCCAAATGTCTATCCTGGCTGGAAATGGCATTGTATAATAATGTATACATAATAATTGTATAATAATTGTATAATAATTCATAAAATACCAAGGTCTGGACATTTTGACCTTCTGTGTATGCATGTTTCACGCCCATCTCTGCTAATGACTGAGAATTTTTAGCATGCTCTTCTACCCCCATTTTGTACCAGAGACGCTGCCTTTTGTTAAATCTTTAGATATTGGTGGTTTTTACCCCTGTTATTGACCTCTTTGGTGAAGCTATAATTCAACTTCTCTTTGAACAAAAATTCCATTCACTTTTTATATTCATTGACAGTTTAAAATATCAAGATATTTTTCTTAATACTATTTTCCTGTTCAGCTAGACTAACAAAATTTAAATAAAGGAAAATGGCTATTTTTTACTTTTTCATTACATTTCTTTTTACTATAACAATTTTTAAATATTTTATCTTAGTTAATAATCTAATTTTCAACTCCTTTTCTGAAAGATCATCATTTTTCTCCTTGTTCTAGAAAAAAAGTCTGTGATAGTCTAATGAAATGCAGAAATATTCACCTACTCTTAAAAAACATATACCTGTATATCTTTGTATTAAAAAAAATGTTTATTAGCCATTCAAACTTCTCAATTTTTTTTCTGTTATGAAATAATAGAAGCATTCATTAACTGCCTTGCTCCTCAACACAAAATTGAATTTCCAGCTGACTTGGTTTTCTTACTGTGCAAGATTCCTCATTACCATCCCTGATTTTAGTCTTCCTCTTGCTCTAGTATCTCAGGGCAGAATAAGTATTCTTTAATACAATTTTTATTCTGTTTTGATCCATAAATTTATGTGGCTTCATATGGAATTTGACTTCATAGAACATGAATATCAATGAGATCTGTGAAAGACAGAAATTGTCTGCCTCCTGTGTATCATGTCCCCCAGACAAAAACCTTGGAGTCCTCTTCATCTTTGGCAGCTCCTTCTCCACCCATGTGCAGTCAAACTTCAAATTTTACTAAAGCAACTTCAGAAATGCTCGGATCATATCCTCCTCCCATTGTTTCTACCTTATTTTGGCATGCATTGCCTCCTTTCTGGGCTCTTACAATAGCTTTTTATCTTATCTCCTGCCCTAAAGGACTTTACATTCCAGACCTCTTCTGTACTATCAGAGCAATATCTAAGAAATAAATCTGATTGTATTGCTTTTCTGAAGAGTGTTCCTCGATGTTCCCTGTGTCCTTAGTATTAAATCCAGATTGTTTTGTTTGCACATGAGGCAACTCTACCCTATGGACTTCATACTCCACATGAGGTTCTACTGGATGTAAAGCCTGGGTGGTATTAGTCACAATCTGACCTGGTAATAGAAGAGCTTAAAATGAAATTTTGAAATATTAACACTGAACAGGAAGTAGGGCCAAGGCTAACATTTTATAGTTTACATAGGTGATTTTAGTCACCATGTAAATGTGGTGGTTAAGAAGTTGGACTCAGACATCAGGTTGCCCAAGTCCACATTCTTCTCTATTTACTAATCTGTCCTTGGGCAAAAAAGAAACCTCTTTGGGCCTCCTTGTGTAAAATAAGGTTAATAATTGTTCCTACTCCGGAAGTTATCATGAAGATTGAATTAAATACTACAGTGTACACGTAAAACATTTAGAACAATACTTGGCCTTAGTAAGATTTCAACAAATACTAGTTTTTGTTGACTAACAACACCACAATGTTGATTATTTTGATGTTCTATGGTGTTTTGTTGTTGGAGTATTCAGATAGAAAAATTTTTCTAATTTTAAGCCAAAGTTGACTTTACATGATGACATCATAGTCTCTTTTATTCAAGTGGGAAAAAAATTCTAATTAATAGTAAGAGATCCTGGGCGCCTGGGTAGCTCAGTGGGTTAAGCCTCTGCCTTCAGCTCAGGTCATGATCTCCGGGTCCTGAGATCGAGTGCCTCATCGGGCTCTCTGCTCAGCAGGGAACCTGCTTCCCACCCCCCTGCCTGCCTCTCTGCCTACTTATGATCTCTCTCCCTCTCTGTCAAATAAATAAGTAAAATATTTTTTAAAAAATAGTAGGAGATCCTATGTATGTTTGAATTATTACCTAAACTTGTATATTTTTAGAAATCATCTCCATAATTTCTGTATTTTTGTTATTATAATATCCTATTTTTCAGTAAATAACAACAAAATCTGTTTCTCATTTGTGATGATTCAAATTGTTTTATTATTATTATTATTATTTTAGCAATATCTGTCACACTGCTCTCCTTCAAAAGATTGAGGTGATTAGGTCAATCTGATCCTTCTGTTAACCTTAATTTAAGTCTTTTCATCCATTACTCTGACTTTTTGCTATACTTAATATTTCTTAAACAAGTTTATATACCTAATTCCTTTATTTCTTTATAGCCCACTAATTGCTTATCTACTCACACTAGTGTACTCAAACTGTAATCTTAAGTATGTGTTATTATTTTCATATCCACATTTTATAATACTTAAGATATTTTATAATATATACTTTTCTTCTTGATATTTCACTTTTCTTATTAAAAGCTTCAGCATATTGCCATTGACCTTTGACATTCTATTTTGACATCTCCACTTTGGCTTATATCATTTTTCCCTGATTAGATCTGCAATATGATCTAGTTCAGTCCAGCTGATGTTTTCATTTACTTATTGCCCTGACCTGCCTTATTGTCTCTTGTAGGTCTGAGTCAGATCCTGCTTAGAGCATTTTCTAATAATCTTCCACTTGCAATATCCTCCATTTCTGGCCCAGCCTTTAAAGTTCAGCCTAAGTTTTAACTCATCAAAAAAGTCTTTGTTCATCATGTCAGCCCTCAGTGCCTTTAGCTTTTTATAACCAACAAAAGATATAGAATAAATCTTTTGGGGGGAAAGTCAAAAAACATGTTGCAACCTTGCATCTGTTGTTTATTTGCTATGGCCATAGGCTGATTAAACACATAGCCTGATTAAACTTAAGTTTCTTTTTTTTTTAACTTTAGTTTCTTTTAAAATGAAGTTATTTACACGTCTCTGATCTACCTGTTATAACTTATTCATTTAAATAAAATAAGTAGGAGGGACAAAAGTATAGCCTAGGGAATATAATCAATACTATTATAATGATGTTGTTTCATGACAGATGGTAATACATTTATCCTAGTGAGCATTGCATAACATACAGAATTGTCAACACAATTGTAATTGTTGTTGTAAACCTGAAACTAATACAGTATTTTGTATTAACTATACTTCTATTTAAAAATTTAATAAAAATAAAATAACGTGTGTAAAAGCATTTTGTAAAATTTTAAAAATATCTATTCAAGTTTATCATTATCACAAACAAATCATATATGGCCTTGTTAGTTGTCTTGTATCGTTTTTGTACATTATTCTCTTATGCTGTTACTGGGCTTAGTACTATTATTTAAATGTCTACATGTGACTACCTAATTAGGTTTTTAATTCTCTGGGGGCAGTGAATATTGATGGTATTAAGATCAAAGAGCCAAACTCCCAATTATCTTAGAACTAATTATCTTAGAGACATAACTGGGCTTGTATCTCCTACTAAAGTATAAATCCATACCAGAGAAACATATTCTCAGCCTAGTCACACAGAGACAGTGAACTGAACATACCTGACAGGAATACTCTCCAACTGAAAGAGGATTAGCAAGGGGGTGAACAAAGAGTTGGTTTGTCTCAGCTTGTCCAGGTTTGGCTTGGTGTAGTCACAAGACTTGCTGGGAAACAAGAAGTAGAAGGCAGTATGGCTTGGGCTCATGCCATTTTCTTTATTTGAAGGATAATTTGCATAAAATAAAATGCATATTCATTTGAGTTTTGAAAAATGTATTCTTCTACTGTTACCACTACCCCAATCAAGATGGAGAACATCTCTACCTCCCCAGTGACCTTTCTCAGTCAATCCCTCCTGCTCCCAGAGACAACCACTTTTCTGATTTCTATCACTATAGCTTAGTTTTGCTCAAAAAATTCACATAAATAAGACCATAAAATACATACTGTTTTTTTTAGGTTCTTTCATTCAGCATCCTTTTTGGGATTCAACCATTTTATTGCATATATAACTAGTTATAACATTTTGTTGTTGAGTATTACTTCATTGGATAAATATATCTTAATTTATTTTCCATTCACCTAGTAATGGCCATTTGGATTGTTTCTGGGCTTTAGTGATGTCAAAAAGGTTGCTATGAACATGCTGGCATAGGTCTTTAGCAGGTACATATTTTCACTACTCTTGAGATTGTCAGCAGACTGAATAAAAAGCAAGATCCAAAAATATGCTGTTTTCAAGAGACGTATTTTAAGTATACTAATACAGATAGGTTGAAAATAAAAGAATAGTAAAAAGTATAGTGTGTAAGCAATAAGCAAAATAAAGCTGATATGACTATATTATTACCATAGAAGGTAGGCTTGAAGACAAGGAATATTAACATAGATTTTTAAAAAGTGGTCATTTCTGGGACACGTGGTTGGCTTAGTCAGTAGAGCATGTGATTCTTGATCTTAGGGTTGTAAGTTCAAGCTCTATACTGGGCAAGGAGCCTCTTTTTAAAAAAAATGTCATTTCATAGGAATAAAATTGTAACAAGACATAATCTTAAATGTGAATGACAAAATCATAGAGTTCCAAAATAAAAAGAGAAAAAATAAGTGAGAAATATATACATACACAGTTACTGTTAGAGATTTTAACAATTTTCTTTCATAGTTGATAGAACAAATAGAAAAAAATTAGTTGACTTGAATAATACTATCAATTATCAAATATGAAGACCTAATTGCCATTTATAGGGTAATACATCCAACTGCAGAATATACATTCTTTTCAAGTATACATGAAACATTCATCAAAGACCATATGCTAGGCCATGATATAAACCTTAATTTATCTCAGAATATTTGACAACAGTAGAATTAAATTAGAAACCAGTAATAATAGGTATTTATAAAAGGCCAATTATTTTGGAAGTTAAGCAACACATTTCTAAATAATCAATACATGGGTCAAAGAAGAAATCATAAAGAAAATTAGAAAGTGTTCTACATTGAATGACAATTAGAATACAACATGTTAAAAGTCTGTGTGTTCATGCCTTTTAATCATTCTGTTGTCTTGGGACTGATTGATCAAATTAACATTAATAATCAAAATAACATGAAAGGGGATAGGCAAAAAAGCGACTGAAAGAGGTCATACCTACTATCAGCCAATGTTTTTATTCTGTTACAATTCTAATGAAGTCACTGGATATTGGTTAACCTAATAGGCAAATATTCTTTCAGTGTCAATAAACAGAATGCTAAATAAATATTTTGGCAAATTTTCCCTGATAAAACCCATATAGGGGTATGTATGAAACTTCCGTTTCATCCAATGAAACAGTAGCAGAAATAGTCTGGATAGTTTAATATTGACAAAGATTATAACTAAAGAATAAGTTAATCAGTGTTTAAAAAGTTGAATAGACAACCAAGAGAAGTCGTGAAATCTTTGTTCTGAGATCTGAGACAAAACCATCTGTCTCTGATTTTGGTTCAATCCTTAATGAATGTAACCAGTCTGACTAAATGATCTATTGGGAGGCCCCCTTCCAAACACAAAACCTATGATTTTAATTAGCGTTAGTTATAGCACCAACACAAGGGAAAAAATTTGCTCACTGCCATAAAGAGTGGTAGGGGTTTAATTCTAAATCTAAGTTATATCTTCTAATTGATAAATTCTTTTATTTGGAAGAATATTTTATTTATAGAACTCCACGAACATTCCTCCTCCTCCTCCACCTTCTCCTCCTTTTGCTTCTTCGCACTCTCTCTCACTCTCTCTCACTGTGTGTCTTTTATGAGAAATCAAGGAATATTCAGTTTGAAATTTGTGATCATGACTTGAGCTTTTCAAAAAATGTGTGAGTCATGTCTTGCCCTTTGATAATTTCCAAGTGACAAAGCTGCTTTTACAGATCAGTCCCTACTTTTAATGATTTCCGTATATTTTGTTTCGTTGGGAGTGAGAAAAATAAGTGGGAAATGTCATTCATGAGTATGAGCTTGCAAATGAATATGTGGAAGGCAAATGACTATTACTTTATCTGAGGAACGCAGTATGTTTTCCTAAGCCTTTTGCCCTTTTCCCTTCTCAAGCGTATAGTCTCTCCTGTTTTCATTTACAGGCAAAAGCAGTGCAGCAATGTGGTGGGGTGGCAATCACATCTATGTGCATGGATAGAAGGCCATTCAAAAATCTAAACATCTTACAAGTTTAACCATACTTTTTTAAAAAAAATATTTTTTTAATTTATTTGTCAGAGAGAGAGCAGGAGCGAGCACAGGCAGACAGAATGGCAGGCAGAGGCAGAGGGAGAAGCAGGCTCCCTGCCGAGCAAGGAGCCTGATGTGGGACTCGATCCAGGACGCCGGGATCATGACCTGAGCTGAAGGCAGCCGCTTAACCAACTGAGCCCCCCAGGCGTCCCTAACCATACTTCTATAATTCACATGCATGAAGTTATATAGAGCAACTTTAAAAAATATAGAATGCAAGAGATCATTTCTTCATTCATTCTTATAGGCAAAAATTGGTATGTTAATAATATTAAAAAAAAAGAAGAAAATGAATGAGCAACGCATAATGCTTTACTGTTCAAAAAACATTTTACTTCAAATGATCTGAATGCATCCCAGCAGCAACATTGTCGATTTGATCACGACAGGAATTACCTTTATTCTGAAGAGAGAAGAAACAAGAAAGAAAAAAAGAGAGAGGAAAAGCCCTACAGGTCAAGCAAGAGATTAAGTGAACTGAGGAACAGAATGGCCAATTCTCTGTGCTTTCTCTCTAAAATGTAGGAGTGATTAAGAATAAGGGATGTGCTGCCAATATATTGAACAGACAAATACATTATCAAAACACTTTCCCACGTGAAAGCAACAAACAAAAATTTTTGTATTGTATGTCTTAATTGGTTATGCTGTTATGTTGGCCTGTTTCAAAAACTGCATCATGGTTGCCTGGGTGGCTCAGTAGGTTAAGCTGCTGCCTTCGGCTCAGGTCATGATCTCAGAGTCCTGGGATCAAGTCCCGCATCGGGCTCTCTGCTCAGCAGGGAGCCTGCTTCCCTCTCTCTCTGCCTGCCTCTCTGCCTACTTGTCATCTCTCTCTGTCAAATAAATAAAATCTTTAAAAAATAAAAAAATTAAAAAATAATTAGAAAAACCTGCATCATGGTCAGAAAGATTATCTTTTCTAATCATTTAAAATTCCAACAAATATTTCTAGGCATTAAGGATAGGCAACATTTTGCCTTGTCTGCTTCTCTGACATGGAGCTGTTTCTGGATGCTAAATATGGCTACTGCACTTTTCATATCTGCAAAGCTGTTCCTGGGTCCACCCTGTAAATAGCTGTCCAGGTTTAGACTTCCCTGAGCAGCCGGACATGGCTATCCCGCTTTCAACGCCCCCATTCTGTTTTGTGCTCAGCCTCAGGACGTTTAGTGGCAGAGAACTTTCCTTTATTTCTGGTATGATTGTTGCTTCTCAGGGTCTGGCTTGGGCTCTGATCTTGACATTTATGTCACAGGTGTCACCGGTGAAACTGCTGGGAAACCAGATGGCAGGCCTAACTGAGGTTGGCAGCATCTGCTGTTGTACTCATTGTCCCTGCTACCTGCTCTACTTTCCTCTTCCTGTTGATGTTATTGTCCTGTGTTGCAGTTTCATTCGTTCAGTGCTATTTACCCTTCTATAGGTCTTTCCAAATGTGAAGTCCTTTCTGTAGCTCTTTTCATGCATTTTCTCTGCTTGGAACCCCATTATCCAGGAGGTCTCATGACTTGGCTGCCTTCCTTGGGTCCTTCGGGGGCTTTTCCTTAAATGTCACTTCCTCAGCAAGACTTTCCCCTAAGCACCCTATTTAAATTTTCAACACACCATTCTCCCCGACCCTGATATTTTTTCTCTTCCTTCCCTGCAGTATCTTTTTCCATAGCAATAGAGCATCGGCTCCAGTCCATGTTGATGTACTTGTACATAATCTGCATCATTAGGATATATAAAATAAAAGCTTTATGAGGGCAGATCCATTTGGTTACTTACTGTATTCTAAGCATCTGGAAGAACACTGGCTCTTAGCACTTTAAAAAATTTGTCTCTTGTTGTTAAATGATACATTGCATTGCAAATTCTGAAGTACGGGGCTTCTAGCTTTATATTTGGTCTTACTCAGTTTAGTACAGTGCTATGTGTAAGAGCTTTAAGGGCATGTTTCACTTACTTATGGAGCATAAGGAATAACATGGAGGATATTAGGAGAAGGAAAGGAAAAGTGAATTGGGGTAAATTGGAGGGGGAGATGAAGCATGAGAGACTGTGGACTCTGAGAAACAAACTGAGAGTTTTGGAGGGGAGGGGTTGAGGGGTTGGGTGAGCCTGGTGGTGGGTATTAAGGAGGGCACATATTGCATGGAGCACTGGGTGTAGTACATAAACAATGAATCTTGGAACACGGAAAAAAAAAA
>ML109427.1:0-14998 GCA_003697995.1 Taxidea taxus jeffersonii | reverse complement strand
TTCCTAATCTGTAGTGGAAAAACATGTAAATCTATTTGTTCAGAACTTTCTCCCTTTTATGGAAATTGTTAGTTACAGAAATGAGTGAGTAGATCAAGGTTAAAGAGAGAAATATGTAAAAAACAGTAAGTGGCAATCAGAAAGTTCCTGAAAAAATAAATTGAAATCTATGGATTAAGTAAACTAGAAAATCCAAAAATAAATCCTCAGATAACATTTAGCAAGTCTTTTCTTAGTTTGTGTTTCCAGCATTATTCTAATGTAATGAAGAAAACTAAAAACTAGTTGTAAAATAGGGTTAAAAGATAACTTTCAGAAAGACATTTCTTAGCCTTTCTCAGCTTTCTTGAGTAAAAATCCTCAAGTTTTTGAGCACTTATCCACAATCATTAATTATAACATAAACTGTTATATAGTTATTTCCTTGTCTGTGAGATTAAGTAAGCCAGTTTTTTTTTCAGTATAAGTTGAACCTTAGAGTGAGTATTATAAAGTGAATCTTCATGGAAATAAATTAGAGTCATATGCTATTTTTACTATATATCTTTATTTTATAATTACTCTATCTTTCATATAACTTTTATTTTTGTAGATGTCATCATATATAATAACATGGCTTCTTTTATATTTTAATTTAGAAAATTAATGTTCCTCTTTTATAAGTGAGAAAAAATTTTTAAAGACAGGATTGAAAGGCAAAAAATGTTATCAGAGTTTAGAAATTAGTTCATAATATTCGTTCCTTTCTGACTACTTAAAAATAATATTGTGTGCCTTTCCAAATACTTATGAGTCTTCCAAATATAATGTCTGGCTTTAAAAGTTGTACCATAAAATCACCTGTCTGCAAAGTAATGAAACTGAATGAAGTTTAAAAACTTTATGTAACATGCCATTTAGCAATCTCATAAAATGTCAGTTTAGTGTTAACAAGAACAAATAGAAGAAAAGCTAATGTGCAAGCCTTCTGAAAACTTCATCCTGGGAAATCAGAAATAAGGGACTATGATTCTTATTTCATATATATTGCATAAAAGTATATTTGAAATGGAAAAAATATTCACATGTTGTGCTTCATATATCTTGGGTGTTTTGGTAAAACATTTTCTGTTCACCCTTTTAAATATCCTGGGACACGATCACTAGCTAGGATCACTGGGACAGAAATGGGTGACCCTACAACTAATATGATGTCAAAGAAACTACACATTCCCTTGGCATTCCTGATAGCAAGTGGCTCCTGGAAAAGGCTGAAGAAGCACTGCATAATGGTTAGGCACATGGATTCTGTGACCAAAAAGCATGAGTTCAGATTCTGACTCTACTATTTCCAACTGTGAAAAATTAATGCATGTTGCAAACTATTTAATCTCTTGGTGCCTCAGTTTCTCATGTTTTAAATGGGATAATCACAACATCTATTTCATCAGGTTGTTATGAGTTAAGTGCTTTTAAATAGTTCTCAAAATAGTACTTGATCAAAATAGTGCAGTATGTGTTATTATGGTTAACCTCCCCCAAAAGATACATTTGCCAAATCACTTTGTAATTGTTTTACTCCTTAATTTATTTTTTTGAATTAGAATCTTATTATACAAAAGCCTATTATTAAGCACATTTGTAAAGTGAGACAAAATATTCATGTATTCATTTGATAAATGAAGCTAATGCTCATCATAGAGATTTGTGGAATATATGATTATAGTAAGACAACTTATTTGGGGGAAAGAATCTTCTCTCTTGTCTGGTTTCTAACTCTTTAGGATGGTATACATAGAAGATACATTTTTTTCCTAATGAAAATGGTAAAGCCAGAAAATATGCTATGTAAATGCATACAACATATTTTTCTAGCATATATATATAGCGTATTTTCTAGCTTTATAATTTTCATCAGAAATCTATCTATACATATGTATATGTATATATGTATTTATATTGTATAAATAGATAGATCTTCTGACATTAATAATATTACCAAGTATTGAGACACCGCAAATGACCAGTATGTGACCAGAGTACACACTTTACTGTTTTTGTTGACAAGCATCTATCCACCCCTTGTCCAGTGATAGTATTCCAACTTTGCTTTTGAGGGATATTCCTAGACCACTGCCACAATCCTGACTGTTCATAGGTTTCAAGGAAGGTTTCCTTCTAGTTCCAAGGGTGAGGCATTTGCTTTAGGGGAGGCCAATCAAAGCACAAAGTACAGCATTACCTAGGACTGAGTGATACTTAAGGGATGGGTATGTAACCCTGCTGGAGCCAGTGAGATGCAATGAGAGTTTTTCTGAGTGTCTGTTCCTATTGGATTTAAGTCTGAGAGGTTGGGAGCTGCTATATAACACCTTATTACAATAAGGAATGAATCTCTAGAAAAGTTGACACCATGGAAGTCAAAGCATAACTAGGTGCTGGTAATGTCATCTGTGTTCCAGAAACATCCCATGCCTAAACCTAGCCCTAGACAATAAACCTTGAACTAATGAACTTCCTTTTCCTTCCATCCTTCCTTCCTCTCCTTTCTTCCTTCTCTCCCTCCCTCCCACTTTCTTTCTTTCTTTCTTTCTTCCCTTCCTTCCTTCTTCCCTCCCTCTTTTCTTCCTTCTTTCTTTTTTCTTTTCTTATTTCTTCCCTCCCTTCTTCCCTCCTTCCCCTCTCTTTTTTCTTTCTTTCTTCTTTCTCAAGCCAGTGTGAGTCATTCTTTTGTCTCTTATTACCAAAAGAGACCTGCTAGAGTGATTAAAAATTTTTTTTACTGGATCTTCTGTATGCTCAGTTCCAACAAATACATTTTCTAATGAAAATGATGAAGCTAGAAAATATGCAAAATATATTGATTTAATAATTAGGACTGTTTCTGGTCGTAATTGGTACCACTGCCTGGTATTTATTTAATCTTTATTTCAGGCTTCAGTTGCATGAGCAAGTATTTATAACTGAATAAAGTTCACAGATTTTTGGTGTCAGGCTTTCAGTTTGAATCCTACGTGTATGATCTTCTTCAGTTTTCAAATCAGGATCATGAAAGTGTTTATTTGATAAGATTGTGGGGAGGATGAAATGATATGGTGCATACAGACATGTTAGCCTAGTCAGTGACTGGCACATAGGAAGTCCTCAAATCATCACTTTACCATCAGCTGAAAGACTGGCACTTAGGATTTCACTGGATTTTCAGTTTTCTTCTGGCTGCTTTTCAGCCACTAAAATCAGAGTTAAAATAAGACTGGTGTCTCATCAGGGTTATTTTATTTCTAGAGAAAGTTTATTTGTATAGCACAAAGACCATCTCTGTTGAATTAGCAGAGCACTTTATTGGATTTCAGATACTTTGGGGCTGAGGCTAATGTTAAATTCAACTGTATGTAAGACTTTCACTAGTATAATTGCTTTTTTATGTTTTTATTTTTAACAGTATTTTCCTTTTTCACTTTGAATTATTTGTATCGATTGAATGACTTCTGGCTTAGCAAATAAAAAGCGTGATCAAAAGCTTAATCTGTTAGCATAATTAATGATTGAAATCAGCAAAGTCTTAGCGTTTTGTTTTAAGAAAAGCCTGTGAAAAAATCAGAGCTCCATTAGTGAAAGCTTTGGGCGGCTTCAAACACAGGGCTCTGAGTACGTACACTGAGAGGGGTTTCTCTTCACAGTTCCCCCGCCCTCTAGTGGTAGTTATAATAACGCCATTTTGTAGTCCCCAAACAGGAAATGCCTGTTCTTACTTCAGTTACCAGAATCCTTTTACAGGAAGTTAGGTGTGGTCTTTGAAGGAGAATTAAAAAAAAAAAAAAAAAAAAATGAAAAAAAGAAAAAAGAATGATGGAATTTTAGCTGCAGTCTTCTTGGTGCCAGCTTATCAATCCCAAACTCTGGGTGTAAAAGATTCCGCAGGGGTAATGTTTTAATATTCTTACTATGCTTATTCTCTGTGATGCTTCTCTACCTTTACAGTAGAATCCTTGGGGGAATCTGCAGAGGACCACTTTCATTTTGAAGCTGCTGGCTGCATGTTTTAGCATGTCTCTTTTATTAGAGCATCCAGGCATGGCAGTTTCCTCCATGGAGTATGCATGGACCTTCTTCATGCCTATGTCTGTCGAGGCATGAGGGTCTCTCGGGATGGGTGAGGTAAATGAGGGATGTTTTGGAGGCAGTGTGATACTGAGAGGGCAGTCTGCTAGCTAGTGGCTGAAAGGTCCTAGTCTACTTCAGAAAAAAATGTAGAAACGGTAGAGTAGCTTATGTTATTTTAAATTTCCCTGTTTGATCTGGCATGTGCTACAGAAATGATGCATTTACTCTTTGAAAATGCACTTCATATAATTAAATGGCAGTTCTCATTCCTGTAGAATGGGGGTTAAAATGGGTTGGTATTTTAAAAAGAAGAATTATATACAGATGGCATTCAGGAGTTAATGTTTCGATTGTATGATTTCAAAAATCATAGAAACTCTTGCAACTGGTTCAGAGGTAACATTTGGAATGATTGGTTGCCCAATGTGAAGTTATATTTGTTAGTCCGGTGAAATATAATTAGAATACAGTAAGCCTCTATGTCATGGCAAAGACCAACAAAATAGGAGTTTGTTTAAAAGATAAACTATCTTAAACTTGTTATTTTTTCAAGTCTAAATTTGCTATTTAGATGTTTATGAAATGGGCACTATTTGAGAAAATGAACTGATTCTACAGTGTTTCCTAAGTACTGCAAATTTGTTAATTTAAGAAGCAATTATACTAGGTAGCAGCAGGTTGCTAAACCAGAGGGGTCCAAGATCCAGACCTCTGACGTGGATGACTTCCTGCCCAGTTTGGCAGGAGCTGGATCCCTTCCTGTGCAGCTTCCGAGCAGTTCCAAATGCAATCGGGCATCCCCCGCTCCTTCCTGTCCCTTGCTTTCAAGCAGTATCTACCTATGTTTCCATAGCCTGGCATTTCAGGATTTCCAGAGCTCTTTACCAGGTGCGTTGATTTTGAATAAGCTATTAAAGGTGGAAAAGTAGGCCAAAAGGAACATGGAACAAAACGTAGAGGTACATGCAAGATCCTTGCATAGCCCAGGTTCTATAATTTTGGGTGATTATTCATCTCTTGTTTTGGACCTCTGATATTTTTTTCAGAAAGGATGCTGAAAAAGATGGCTGCCAAAATATTCACACAACTGAAACAGCAAGCACAAACCAGTATCCTCCATTTCCGAGCTCTGAATTTGGATATTTTCACTTAAAACATTTTGGGAGTGGGAGACTAGATTACCTCATAGACATCTACTGAACGTGAAAGACAGATATCCATGCAAGCAAATGAATGCATGCCTGAGAATCCCCTGAATACAGCTTCCTTAGTAAAATATTGCAGATAGCTTGGTTTATATATTTTATCTCAATATCATGTAATTGCCACAGTTACCTTTTATCCTAATGACCATTGCTTCTCTCTCTCTCTCCTCTCTCTCTCTCTCTCTTGTTTCCATAGCACTTTTTTATGCAAGGAGCTAAACAGTGATTAAAGGAGCAGGATGAAAAGATGGCACAGTCAGTGCTGGTACCACCAGGACCTGACAGCTTCCGCTTCTTTACCAGGGAATCCCTTGCTGCTATTGAACAACGCATTGCAGAAGAGAAAGCGAAGAGACCCAAACAAGAGCGTAAGGATGAGGATGATGAAAATGGCCCAAAGCCAAATAGTGACTTGGAAGCAGGGAAATCTCTTCCATTTATTTATGGAGACATTCCTCCAGAGATGGTGTCAGAGCCCTTGGAGGACCTGGACCCGTACTATATCAATAAGAAAGTGAGTTTTTAGTGAAGTTGTCTTTACTTGCCCTACTTCCTAATTGGTTCTGAGCTAGTCCCACACTTTTCTGGTGAAGAATGGTGTGCCTCCTCCCCTTTGTCTGAAGCATCACTAGGATGCTGGGTGGGCTTGAGCATGTAATGGATCCATTGTCCTACAAGTCTCTTGGAAGTACTCATTTGAGCCTTCATTCCCAGAACAAACAGAGCTGAGGAGGCATAATGCAGTTGGGTAACTGAGAAAGGGCAAAAGTCTATTCACTTACAGTGTGATGAAGCAAAAAGTGAAAACAAGAGTTATATTTCCAGAAGTCGTATTTAAAATCCTTTTTATAAACTCGGGCTCTCTTTAAGTTCCTTGGATCGGCAGCAGGATTATGCCTTCCTGCCATACACTTTGCCCTTTCCACAGCTCTCTGCAGAAGTAATAATAATAGGTGACTTAAGTACTCCCTCCCAAAAGCAGCTCATCCAAAAACACACATGGAAAACTCTGAAGTTCTCATGAAAATTTTTTGTAAAAATGAAGAAGTTATCAAAGCCTCATTTTTATGCTTTTTGTGTATTACAAATGTACTTATAAAATACTGATATCAAAGCTTGATAAAAGGTGCTAAGAATTCCTACAGCAATTATTACAAGTTTTTTTTCTCCTTTAAATCCTCATGTCACTTAACCAAATTTAGGAAAGTTAATAGTGCACAGAAAGAAAAAACACCTATCATCATGTTGTGTGTTGGTAATTAGTGTATTACTATAGTATTTTATAAGGCAAAATTTTAAGTGATGATCTTACCTTTCTCTTAAAATGTTCTTAATTTTAATATTAAGATCATAAATTCTATTTTATGTGTTATGTTTTCTTTTTCAGACATTTATAGTATTGAATAAAGGGAAAGCAATCTCTCGATTCAGTGCCACCCCTGCCCTGTACATTTTAACTCCCTTCAACCCTATTAGAAAATTAGCTATCAAGATTTTGGTACATTCATATCCTTTTTTCTGGTTGCTTGTTAAGATTTTGTCCTTTGACTGAATTATTGATCTGGAAATTAAAAAAAAATTATGTGCTTGGCAATGTTACATGCTCCTTTTTTCATTCCTCTTACTCAACTGTTCACATATTGCAAATGGGATCATAGGTAAGTGAACTCCTTTTCCTCATCTTCTAGTTGTTCCTCTCTTCCCAACTCACTGCTTCTTCCTTTCTTCCATCCTCTTCTGCTTCCTTCTGAATTGCTGCTACATCTGAGACTTCATTAATATTGATTATGTTGCCAAGTCCTCCTTTTACACATCTTCATATTTTACAGTGTTTTGCAATGGGTGAACTCCATGAGCTAATTTTCCTTACTGCTTTCACATTTGAAAAGTATGTAAATGATCTGAATTGCACAATTTTATATCTTTTTGATCTGAGTTGTACTACTTTCTGCTTTTTATTTAAAGCTTTGAGTTAGTAAATGCTTACAGATGTGATTGTATACATACTAGCCTTTCATATATCTCTCCAATTTTTTCCCCACCAACATCCCACTGATTTTCTATTTTCTCTTCTCTCCTCTTTCCCTTCCTTCCTTCTTTCCTTCCTTCTTCTTTTCTTTTCTTTCCTTTTCTCTTCATTTCATTTCTTCTCCCTTCCTTTCTCTCTCTCTCTCTCTCTCTCTCTTTCTCAGTTGCTCCTGTGTTTTATTCAAGTCAAAGATTCTGCTACCACTGGCTTTCTCCAAAGGCTTATTGTCTGTCAAACTATATACATCCTCATTTTATTCTTCATTCTCCTTATTGAAGTAGCAACATCCTGGAAGTGAGATTGATGACACCTTGGTGGGAGATGCTAATCTGATTTACTCCTAGAAGTTAAATAGAGTAGTTGTGAATGAGAAATTTTATTTTAGGTAAAAGACAGTGGTCTGACTGACAGCCAGCCCTGGGCAAACCAGGGAAGCCAAGGTTTGGAAGACTGGGGTCTTGCCAGGCAGGAGCATTTACAGGAAGAACACTTAAACCTTGGGATGAAGATTGATACGCATCAGGAACCAGAGGTAAGGTTCCTGAAGGGGGAACTGTAATCTAAGCAGAGTCTCAAGACAACTTTTAATGTTGTTTCTTCTTTAGAAAGGGTCATTGCCTGGGATTCCATGACATGGTGAGACTTTTGGTGTAAAAGCCTACTTTCTGCAGTAGTCCAAGAAAATGTTTGAATTAGATAAAGTGAAGAATTCAGGATGTGGGATAAGCTTGGTATAGGGAACTTATTTCAGTTCTGGGTGGAGGGGCTGTAAATCATATCCCCAGACGTGCCAGGCAGTGTGGTAAATGATGTTTTCAGAAGCATGACATTTTCAGAATTCAGTCTCCCTTCAACATCTAATTTGTTCCTTTCCCTCCCTGTGTTCTTTGCATAGACATCAGCATATTTTAATTTGTTATTTCTTTTATGCTTTAAGATGAATTATCTAAAGGAATAACATTTCCTTATTTCTGTTTTTCAAGAAAGAGAACCCAATTGTTTGGGGCATAAAGGTTTTTAAGTTAGCATTAGAAATGAATAATAAAGTTGAGATTCAGATTTGGGTCTCCTGGATTATAAATTATGGTCTATTATTATGTTTTGGGTGTTTGTAATCTTTGCACTAAATAAATCTTTCCATAAATTATTTATTTTATTATCAGATAACTATACCCTTTATGTAAACTTTACTTTTATATGAAATTATATGAAAACTCAAACTTATGTCCAGTGCTCTGTTAAGAGTAGATAACTAGGAGAGTATGCATTGAAAAATAAGTGACTATTGAGTCAGAGGTGAGAAAATCAGATGTGAAATAAGTGACAAAGTGGGATTACTGAATAGGTCAGAAGAAAACTATTTTGTCCTGAATAAGAGTGATGGGATGGAATTAAGAAAGCCTAATATTAAAGAAAAAAGCAGTTTTTATTTTAAACCTTTCGTGTGGAGATCATGTATTTTTTCGAAAGTGTCGTGAAAGCCATCATCTCACTCCAGAAAATCCTAGGAAGTTAGGGAACCCATGAGTCCTAATTTAAGACCCTTTGTGAAAGAGACTCCTACTGGTAGAGGACAAGGACAGTTTTAGAAGTTTTAATCATAAGATCTAGGCATTAAAGACATAGTTTATGGTGCTCTCTGAGAATTAGACAACTTGAATTTGAGGGTTTTCACTTGCTTCCCAGGAGAAAGAAAATCTTCAAGGGGCAGAGTTGTTTGGAGACCTGCTGTAATGTGAGTTAGGTGAAGGCAGTCAGGTAAATCTATTAAGATTTGCTAAAGTGAACAGTAAGATGCTTACAAATGGCTGATAAGCCACAAATTTCTTCCAATGTAGAAAAAAGTAGATTTTTAAAAATCTCTAATTTCCTTAATTAAAATATTATATTTCAGATATTTCATCTTAGAGTAAAGATATAAGAAAAGAAAAAGCAAGTGGACCAAAAGTCTAAATAAATAAATTCTTTGTCTTTTGGATAGTGGCATATTTGATAGGAGAGCCTAGTAAACGTGGATGGGTGTGATACTGTAGGGTTTGTAAGTGATTCTGCTAGTGATTTTGTCTTTTGTTCTTCCCAGCATAAGCCCTCTGCTCGAATCTTGGTTTTCTGACTTCAAGCACATGCTGTAAAGTTAAAATGTTTGGAGATAATGATGGTGGGTTGGGACACAGTTAAGAGGTCATTGTATATTTATTATCAGTAATTTATAAACCAGAAAATGCCCATTCACAGTAAAGAAATTTGTATTTTAGGCCTAGACTAATAGAGATTTCTAAAGAAAATCCTGTCCCATTTCTTAAAGGGCTGTTATCTTCATTAGGAGCTATTGAATAACAATTTAGCTTTGTTTCTTGACTTTGGCAGAATGAGAAGTTATACTTATGCTTACTATATTTGTGCCAGGGTGTATTTTGAAAGCTGAAAATGCTTTTGATATGCCTAATATCTTGTTTTGCTAATTAAATAAAAATGGTTATATTTTCTAGATAGTAAACAAGTTAAAAATGACCCATATTCCTAAAATTTATTATCAGAGTTTTAAATGTGTTTCATGTCAGTTTCTATTATTTTAGATTAATATGCATATTCTACCTTATTTTGCTTTTGTTTGCAAATATTTATGAAGTTCCTAATATATGGCAGGTGTTCTTCTAGACATTGCGATGCAACACGGAGCATAACAGAGTTCCCGGGTCATGTAGTTATGTTCAGTATATGTATGTGTTTGAGAGGAGAAAGATGAGAAAAATCATATGCCAACTCATGATAAGAGCTATTAAGAAAAATAAAACTGTGTAAAAAGAGAAGAATGGCAAGGTACTATTTTCGATCAGAGAAGTCCTCTCTAAAAAAGATACCATCTGAGTAAAGATCGGAAGGAAGGGAGTGAGACATGGAAATCTAGGGAAAAGTTAAGTGTAAGGAGAATAGCAAATGTGAAGAAAGTATAAAGATAGATGTACAACTGGCATGTTCAGCAAGGAGAATCAGCAAGGAGTCCAGAGAGCTGGGGTGAAGTGGGGAAGGCAAGGTGTAGTGGGATATGAGGTCAGTGAGAGTAGAGGGCAGGGGCTGCAGTTGTAGGCCACGATAAGAACATCAAAGTTGGTCTGAATGAGATGCGGAGTGATGATTGAAGGATTTCCAGCAGAAAAATATCATAACCTGACTCATATTTTATAAATACCACTCCGGGTGCTGTGTGAAGAATAGACTGCATGGAGGGAAAGCTTGAGAGAAGATTGATTGGGAACCTCCTTCCATTATGAAGGCAAGAGATGCTGGTGACTTGGACTAGGGTAGAAACAGTGAGGATGATGTAAGGGCATCAAACTTAAATGTGTTTTCCAGAAGAGCCAACAGGATTTTCTGAGCAATTGGATTAGATTTGAATGTGTTTTTGAGATGGCTGTTAGACATTCAGGGAAGGAGCTGAGTACTTGGATGGAAATAGAAGTCTGGAGTTCAGGAAAGAGTAGGGCTGGAGATAAGACTTCGGAAGATGACAGTATTTAGATGGTATTTAAAGTTATAACAAAGATCTGTGACACTCCAAATCACACTAGTTCAGACTGCCTGTCATTCACACAGGATAGGAAAATGAAAAACAGCTTTTGGTATCAGAAAACCTGGATTCAGACCCACCTCTGAGATTTACCTATTGCTCTATGACCTTGGGCCGAGGTATTAAAACTGTTTTGAATCTCAGTTTCTCCATCGATGAAATTGGAGTCAAAATTTATACATTAATAATAATAAAATGTATGCGAAGTACCTGACATCATAACCAACACCAAGTAGGTACTTGATAAATGGTTGCTATGATAGCTGTTGTTGGTTGTAGTAGCTACAATTCTAGCAGCAACTGCTGCAAGATTAGTGAAGGAAAGCTCTCATATTGTGAAGGAATTCCACAAAGAATTCTGTATAAATCACTGTTTTCTCCTGGATTCACTTTGCAAAGAAAATGTTTATATGCCACCAGAGTTTGACGCCTTAAGTGACTAGAACGTAATGTGATTGTGCAACCTTCTCATTTTGCAGATGATTTATTTAAGTCCCAGAAGTGTTTACTCCCTTTCTAAGGCTACATTTTGTATGAATGGCAGAGCTAAAACTTCAGACCAGGTCTTATTCTCAGCCTAGTGCTCTTTGCATTTTCCACCCGACAGAAGAAAACTCTCAGGTATAATGTAGTAGGTGCATTGCCAATATTGCTGTCTATATGAATTCCAAAGGTTATTTTCAGTGGCTTCAACTTACTAATTCATTAATAAGAAGTAAGCTTTTTAGCTCATTCCAAATTCCAAAATTATACAGTATCCACATAGAAATAATAATTTTTTTAAAAATATTTTATTTATTTATCTGTCAGAGAGAGTGAGCACAGGCAGACAGAGAGTCAGGCAGAGGCAGAGAGAGAAGCAGGCTCCCTGCCGAGCAAGGAGCCTGATGTGGGACTCGATCCCAGGACGCTGGGATCATGACCTGAGCCGAAGGCAGCTGCTTAACCAACTGAGCCACCCAGGCGTCCCAGAAATAATAATTTTTAAAAGTTATGGGTTTTCCTATAAAGAACTATATAGGCCTATAGGAGAGGAGAGAAACAACTTATGATTTCCATTTCCCCTGCTTTTAAATTTTTTAAAAATATTTTATTTATTTATTTGAGAGAAAACATGAGAGGGGAGAAGGTCAGAGGGAGAAGCAGACTCCCCATGGAGCTGGGAGCCCCATGCAGGACTTCATCCTGGGACTCCCAGATCATGACCTGAGCTGAAGGCAGTTGCTTAACCAACTGAGCCACCCAGGTGCCCTCCCCTGCTTTTAATGTTCAGAAGTTATCATGCATTATCACATAGTTAGGAAGGATGGTTAATCATAGAATGAAACAACTCAAGAGTTAAAAGTATATATGTGACATTTAGTTAATATTTCTGCTAGCTTAGAAATATGCAATGATATGTAGAAAGAGGCCTGTCCTACTCTGTTTTGAATTTTCTATTTTTATGTTAAGAAAACAAAACAAAACTCTAACATTAAACTGTTTTCTCCCTCTAGTTTAGAGTTAAAAATTCCCCTGCAACATCTCTGGATATTATATAACATTACAAAGTCCCTGAACAGAGACACAAATAATGACCTCCCCTTCTTTAAGAATAATAAAGAAATGCCCTACATTTTATATTCAATAAGCATGTGATTAATAGTAATAAAAATAACTGTATTCTCTAAGGAAAGCATTAGTACTATATTTACATAAGAAAATTGAACATCCAAGAATTAAGCAACTTGCTCAAACCCCTGTGGTTGGTAAAGGATATATCTGGTCTGTCCTTCAGTGCTTGAAAGCTCATGTTGCTCCATCCTATCTTCACAGAGCTAGGGGTAGGCATGCCAGTATTTTAAATATTCAGACTTCATGTCAAAGGGTACATGAGCCATATTTAGAATAAACTTGAAGTTTCTTTTCATCATCCACACACAGAAAATATTTTAGATTTGCCAACCGGCAGTACCAATCAAAGGTTAACACATTTTACCTGGTATAAACAAATTAGTAGATTAAAAAGATCATTTTTCCCCTGAAATTATTTAAGGCTAGTCTGCCTCTATTATATTTTATATATGAAGGCTCTTAAGGAAATATTGTTCTGGGATACATTGTTCTATTGAAAAATATTCTTTGTTGATGTCTTGGCCCATATATTTAGAAGATAATGTAGGATTTACACATTTTATTACTAGTTCTTGCCCTCTTGAAATCTGCCTTGATGTGGAGTTTCTGTACTTTTTCAACATGTGTTATCACCAAAACAAAATCCATACCTACCTTTTTTTTTTTACATCTGTATATTTATCATGATTATCTGAAACCCTATAAAAAGTTACTTACTAAATTCCAGAAATTTTAGAAGTATGTGACTGATAAAATCCACAGTGATTTCTAAAAATTGATGAATTCTAATACACACCCTATTTAGAGATACCTATTCAATCAAAAGCAGAAAACCTACCTCTAGTTATCTTTTTTGTTTTAAAAGCAAAATAATTTTATTTGCTTTCCTTTCCAGAGTGCCTGTCAGGATCTTTAACTTAAGTGTATTTTTTTTAAGATTTTATTTATTAGACAGAGATCACAAGTAGGCAGAGAGGCAGGCAGAGAGAGGGGGGAAGCAGGCTCCCCACTGAGCAGAGAGCCCAATGTGGGCTCAATCCCAAGACCCTGGGGTCACGACCTGAGCCGAAGGCTTAACCCATTGAGGCATCAAGGCGCACTTAAGTGTATTTTTAAATTATTAAAAGGATAGTCATGCAATGTGGAAAACTCCTTTATAAGCACAAATGCTTTATTAATTGTGACTTATGGGACAATAATCATTATTTTTATTGTTTAATAATATTGAAATTTTTATTTTACTTCATTATATATAATTACGTTCTACCATTATAAAGAGTAAATACTTTTTAAGGATCATAAAACCATGATTCAAATCATCATGTGACATAAATCCCATGAGGCTATTGATTTCCACCTATGTTTGCCTTCTGTTCTCTCTTTGAAAAAACAAAGTGTAGAAACTTGTGTACTCAGTATACATGAAGACAAATTTCATGCTGTATTTTTATCCCATATCATATCAATACCTCATCAGAAATCATTAAAAAGGAAAAATATTATTCCATTTAGTTACAAATGGGTTGCAAAATTTATTTCATTCAGTTGTCAACTGTGCAAAATGGCCAGGATTTAGTGGGGAACACTACAGACATGGTGTCTGCCCCAACAAAGTTGACAGTCTAGTAGAAGAAAAGATCAGCATTAAAATTAGTCATTGGAAGAATAATATAAGATGCTATGGGGATATATAACTGGTAGATCTGAACAGGTGAGGTATTATGGCGAGTAACTTTCTACTAGAAGTTTTTTTCAAAATAAGTACTAAAGAACAAGTATGAGTTGGCTATAATGTGGTAGAGAACATTTCCAGGAAGAAGAGGTGGCATTTGCAAAGAGCCTTGTCTGAGAAAGAGAATATTTCATTAGATTATCTAAAAACAATTATGGTATCATGGGAGAGTGCAATTAAGAGTGAGGAATACAGAATAAAAAAGAGTAAAGTGTGCAAAACTAGGGGAGTAGACAGGGTTCAGACGTTCTGGAATCTAGACTGTGTTATGACATTTGATCATCATCTTAAGAATAATGGAAAATTATTGAAATCATCTGAATTACAATTATACAAGTCATTTTAGCACAGTATGCAGAATGTATTGTAAAGAACTTAGCATGGATTTGGAAAGACCAGTTTGGAGGAAACTGCAATAAACTAAGTTATACTTGGAGGAAACTGCAATAAACTAAGTTATACTTGGTGGCAGGGACTATGGAGTGATGTGGGGATGCAAAGGTACACCGAATCCAGTGACAGCAGATAGAATTGACAGTATTTGGTGCTAAATTGGGTTTAGAGGTTTAGGGAGAGAGAAAAATCCAGGATAGCTTCTAGGTTCCTGGCTAGATCCTGGGACATTCTATAAGATACAGAGATGTCAAAGGAGAGTATGGGGGCGGCGTTAAGAGAAGGAAAGGGGGAGATGGGAAGGGCAGGATGAAAAGATTTTACTTCAGTTTTAGAACTCAGTCTTGGGCACCTAGGTGGCTCAGTCACTAAGC
>ML109426.1:37895-57771 GCA_003697995.1 Taxidea taxus jeffersonii | reverse complement strand
CTGCTGAGCAGAGAGCCCAATGTGGGGGCTCGATCTCAGGACTGATCCCAGGATACCGAGATCATGACCTGAGCTGAAAGCGGAGGCTTAACCCATTGAGCCACCCAGGTGCCCCGCCCCAGAAACTTCTAATTCATTAAGTCTGAGTTGTGTTATAGACAATAGCAGTTTTCTTTTCTTCCTTTTTCTTTTATTTCTTTCTTTTCTTTCTATCACTGTCAACAGTCTGCAAGCAACTTAAAACTTTGGAGCTTACATCAGACTTGCTGAAATAGTTCAGAGAAAGCTAGAAAATTCATAAAACAAAGAAACCTGAAAACTTGATCTCCTCCTTGGACTCTGGTCCTTTTGCTGATAAACTCCTTCCCCATCCTAAGATCCCGTCCCCATCCAACACTTCTGAGACCAAGGCAAGTCTTGAATAGATCTGAAGCAGGACTAATGCAGTACCTCCAGGCAGGATTTTGCTAGTGCATTCTTCCTGCTATTACAGTGTAGCTACACTCTGGGCTAGAGATGCTAGAAATGGTGAAAAGGAGAAAAATACAGTCCCATCAAGGCTTCAGGTACTGATCCTCTTCAAAGCCTGTAAAGTGAATTTCATGCTTCTGGGGGCTGTAGATACTGCCTGGGTGGTCTTCAAATCACAATGGCTTTGATCTAATGATAAGGTCAGTTCTGACCACATTCTCTGCTTAGTTCTGGTTACTCACTGTTTTAGCCCAGGCTGCCATAATCAAACACCCTGGATTGGGTGACTTAAACAACAGCAATTTATCTCTCATAGTGCGTGAGGTTTTAAGTCCATGATCAGGATACTAGTGTGGTCAGATTCTGATGAGAGCTCTCTTCGTCATTTGTAGACAGCTGCCCTCTGGTTGTATCCTCAACATGGCAGAGAGCAAATGCCAGTCTCTTCCATTTCTAATAAGGACACTAATCCAATCATGCTCCCCCACCCTCATAACATCATTTAAACCTAATTACCTCCCGGAGGCCCAAGCTCCAAATACTATCACATTTAGGGCTTAGGGCTTAACATATGAATATTGGGAAGATACAAACGTTGTATCTTGACATACATAATATGGGTTGATTGCGCTATCCATTAAAAAAAAAATCTCAAAGTCCCGTTCCGCCCAAAACATTTTCCCCATTCTACAGCTTTTAAAACACTTTACCATGAAAATTTTTAAACATAAAAATATGAAGAAAATATAGTACAATGATCCTCTACTCGCCTATCACCCAACTCAATTATCAACCCTCTGCCACTCTTTTTTCATGGATTCTAATCTCCCAACACAAGACAAGTAGTTTCTATGAAGACAGAAATTGTGTTTCTTTAGTTTCCTTAGAACCAAGTAAATTGCCTGGCTCATGGGCACTTAAAAAATTATTGCTGGATTAATGCACGGTGAAGGTGGCCTTGTACTATCCTGCTAGATGTTACAGGGGGCACCAACATAAATGAGACCTAGCTCCTGCCTTCAGGAGTTTAGAACGCAGAGGAGAGCTACTGTAGCTTTCCTCACGGTGGGCAAGAAACCCATGTCTCAGAACCCTGAGATCATGACCTAAGCCCAAATCAAGAGTCAGACACTTAACTGACTGAGCCACCCAGGCACCCCCACTTTTTTGTCGATTTTATTTATCCAGCCACTGATCTTTTTATGGTTTCCATAGTTACGCCTTTTCCAAATGTCATATAGGTGGAATCATTCAGTACGTAGTCTTTCTAGATTGTCTTCTTTCACTTAGTAAGATGTATTTAAGGTTCTTCCATGTCTTTTCATGGCTTGATGGCTCATTTCATTTTAGTGCTGAATAATATTCCATTGTCTGGATATATGACAGTTTATTTATACACTCACCTACTGAAGGACATCTTGGTTGCTTCCAAGTTTTTCCAGTTATAAGCAAAGCTGCCATAAATATCCATGTGCAGGTTTTCATGTGGACGTGTTTTCAACTCACTGGGCAAGTACCAGGGAGCCTGGTTGCTGATTGCTGGAACATATGTTAAGAGTATGTTTCATTTGAGTTTGGTTTTTTTTTTTAAGAGTATGTTTCATTTTGTAAGACCCCACCAAACTGTCTTCCAAAGAAACTGTCTACTTCTGCATTTCTATCAGCAATGAATGAGGGTTCCTGCTGTGGTACATTCTTGTCAGCATTTGGTGTTGTCTGTATTCTGGATTTTGGCCATTCTAATAGGCATGTAGCAGAACCTCGTTGTTTTATATATGTATTTAATTTTTATTATTTTAGAAAAGATTTTAATTATCTACTTGAGAGGGTGCACAAGAGAGAGCAGGAGCTGGAGGAGGGGCAGGGAGAGAGGGAGAAGTAGCCTCCTGGGGTCATGACCTGACCCGAAGGCAGACGCTTAACTGACTGAACCATGCAGGCGCCCCACTATCTCATTGTTTTAATTTGCAATTTTCTAATGACATCTGATGTGGAGCATGTTTTCATATGCATATTTTCCATTTGTATATTTTCTTTGGTCAGTGTCTACCCACTTTGTAATTGGGTTGTTTGTCTTCATATTGCTGAGGGGGGTTGTCTTAAAAAAATTAGATTATATTATGTATGTTTCTTTCTACCTTGCTTTTCTCACTTACTATATTGTGGAAATCCTTCTGAACCACGTGGTATAGATCATACACGTTGCCTCTTATAGTTATATAATACTTCATGGCATGAATGGTGCACGGTTTTTTCAGACGTTTCCCATGGATGGTTATTCTCCTTGCACATGGATTTGCTGTTACCAATGCTGCTGCCGCGCGTAATCTTATGCTTAAATCCTAACACACTGTTGCTTTTATTTCTATTATGAAAGGAGGATTCAGGTGGTGGGTTGGAGTATAAACTCCGGATTCAGATGGCCTAGATTCGAAACCCATTCCACACTTATATCTGTGGTCTAGAATCACCTAATCTTTCTGTGCCACAGGTTTCTCATTACTCACTATAAAATAAGGATAATAATAATTCTTACCTCATAGGGTCACTGCAAGGATTAAATGGGATAATGTTATGGTGCATGGAACAGAGCCTGGCACAAAATATGTACTCAGTAACTCTCACCTTTGATTATTTTTTAAAAATATTTTATTTACTTATTTGAGAGAGAGAAAGCAACAAGAAAGAGAGCACAAGAGGGGGAACAGCAGAAGGAGAGGGAGAAGCAGACACCGCACTGAGCAGGGACCTTCCCAACTCTGGGCTCAATCCTAGAACCCTGAGATCAAGACCCAAGCCAAAGGCAGCCACTTATCAATGGAGCCACCCAGGAAACCCTGTCACCCTTTGTTATTATGAGATAGATTCCCAACAATGGGATTGTCTAGGTGAACGGTATGTGCATTTTCAATTTTAACAGATGTTTCTAGATTGCTTTCCAAAATGTCAACAAGATTCATATTTCCACCAGCATGAGAACCCTTCCCTTCTGTGTCACGGTCAGCAGTAGGCATGGCTATTCTTCTTCATTCTTGCACATTTAATAGGCATAAATGACAGCATTGTACTTGAATTTGCCTTTCTCCAACTGCTGGGAAGATGGGCATCTGTTCATATGCTTTGTTGTCATTTGTGTTTGCTCTTTTGTGAATTGTCCATTCAAATCTTTTGTCCACTTTTCTCTGTGTTGTTTGTCTTTTTGTTATAAGATTTTAAAAGCTCTTTACATTTTATATTTCTTAGTCCTTATTTGTCCTTTGTATGGTGAAAATTTTCTCAACATATTAGTAGTCTTTTGGCATTGTTTATGGAGTTTTTTACACAAAAGCATTTTTAATAACTTAATAATAATAATAACTTTAATAATTTTTTAACTCTGTTCTTGTATAATTCCTAAGTCTCCTGTCTTGATTTAAAGGTCACGCAACTGAGCTGATACATATAGGTGTTTCAATTTTCTTCTATAATTTGTATTGTTGTTTACATTGAAGTTCTTAATCATTTAAAATGAATTTTTTTGTGTGTATGATGGGAAGTAATAAACCTTTTCTCTCAAGATGGGTAGTCAATTATTCTAGCATCATATACTAAATAAACCACCTTTCTCTCCAAAATTCAAATCACATTTTATTTTATTTATTTATTTATTTTAAGATTTTATTTATTTATTTGTTAGAGAGAGAGAGAGCGTGAGCACAGGCAGGCAGAGGCAGGCAGAGGCAGAGAGAAAAGCAGGCTCCCTGCCGAGCAAGGAGCCCAATGTGGGACTCGATCCCAGAACGCTGGGATCATGACCTGAGCCGAAGGCAGCTGCTTAACCAACTGAGCCACCCAGGCGTCCCTCAGATCACATTTTAGTATATAAAATTATCATATATATTTGAATCTATTTCTAGATCCCCTTTTCGATTTTCTTTTCTTTTTTTTTTAATAGTTTTTTTTTAAGATTTTATTTATTTATTTGTCAGATAGAGAGAGAGCACAGGAGCGAGCACAGGCAGACAGAGTGGCAGGGAGAGGCAGAGGGAGAAGCAGGCTCCCTGCTGAGCAAGGAGCCCGATGTGGGACTCGATCCCAGGACGCTGGGATCATGACCTGAGCCAAAGGCAGCTGCTTAACCAACTGAGCCTCCCAGGCGTCCCGCATGTGTACTTTTTAAAAAGATTTTATTTATTTATTTGACAGACAGAGATCACAAGCAGGCAGAGAGGCAGGCAGAGAGAGAGCAGGAAGCAGGCTCCCCGCTGAGCAGACAGCCCAATGTGGGGCTCAATCCCAGGATCCTGAGATCATGACCTGAGCTGAAGGCAGAGGCTTAACCCACTGAGCCACCCAGGTGCCCTGTTTGAATGATTCTTGCAACTCTTCTGTAAGTTTAGGTTTTTCAAAATAAACAATTTGGGAAAAATAAAAAAATAATAAGTCACCTGGGAGTGTAGATGGGGGATAAGGCAAATTAAAAATAGCAGTAAGTTGATAATTATTTAAGCTGAGGGATGGGAACATAGGGGTCCACTATATTATTCTCTCTTTTTTGTGTATTATTAAAATATAGGAGAAGTTAAAAAATTTTTTACAGATTGAGGTAGGACTTTAAGTGGAATTTCATTTAATTTTTGACGTCAGTTGTTGACATCTTAATTGTTTTGAGTCTTCCCATGCGAGAGTATGGTAAATCTTTCCCTTTATTCTTGTTTAGTTGTATGTCCTTTGGTGAGGTTTCTCTTAGGCCTCAGGTTCAGTCATCCTTTGTTCCCACAAACAGTTGCTGAGGCTCTTATTAGGGCAGGCACTGTTCTAGAGACCTGCATACATCAGCAAACAAAACAAAGATCCCTGCCTTTATGAAGCTTAATACTAGTGAGGGGAATGGCTCAGTAGGTTAAGCCTCTGCCTTTGGCTCAGGTCATGATCTCGGGGTCCTGGGATCGAGCCCTGCGTTGTCGTTGTCGGGCTCTCTGCTCAGTGGGGGGCCTGCTCCCCAACCCCCATCACTCTGCCTGTCTCTCTGCCTACTTGTGATCTCTCTCTCTCTCTCTCTGTCAAATAAATAAATAAAATCATTTTTAAAAGGATTTTAAAATAAGCTATAAAATATGTCAGAAGAGGACAAATATGATGGATAAAAAGTAAGAGCACAGCAGGATCAAGGATTCCGTGGTGTGGGGAATGGTTAGTCAGCAGGCACTTTACTGAATAGGTGGCATTGAGCAAAGACTTGAAAGGGGAAGGAGGGGCGCCTGGGTGGCTGAGTGGGTTAAGCCTCTGCCTTCGGCTCAGGTCATGATCCCGCATGCATCAGGCTCTCTGCTCAGTGGGGAGCCTGCTTCCCTTTCTCCCTCTCTGCCTGTCTCTCTGCCTACTTGTGATCTGTCAAATAAATAGGTAAAATCTTAAAAAAAAAAAAAAAAAGGTGAAGGAGTTAGCCCAACAGATACTGGAAGAAAAATATTGAGGAAGAAGGAAAATGTTTGTATGCTGAAGAGAATTATCTGAAGAGGAGTGAAAAATGAGGCTTTTTGGAACAAGAAGGGGCAATTGCTGGAGTGATGTCCTTCACTACATGACAGGAATGGAATCTAGGGCACAGTGGATGGGTTGGCTTAAAGCAGAGCACAGAGAGTTTACCCATGATCATAGGAAAATAGGTAAATGTGATGTCGAGAGTCTGACAGTCTCCTTCTGTTCGCTTCACATTTCTCAGGAAAGTAGGAGCCAAGGTCATGATCTAGGCAGGAGTTAGAATGTTTTGAGGAGAGAGAGGCTATGCAGTTCTCCAGAAGAGTCGATGCATGAACCAACTCTGTCACATATCATGTATATACTGTACCATGATCACTGGGCAGCAAAAGGGGACACTTGAAATTCATGGTCTGAATTGTAAAGTGGGACCAGCCAGTGTGGCTGTGTTTTTGCTCCAGTCACTCTCAGCTTCTCAGAATGGGTGAAAGTGTTTATGTATTCAGGGTTGTGGTTGCCAGATAAATATGATGAATCAAGAAAAGGGTAAGAGAGTTAGAATACACACAGAGGTACTGATAAAATGATTAATCATGGAATTTAAACTGCGTAAGGAGAGGAGAGAGGACATCAAGGGAGAAAGTAGAGTGAAAAGGTAAGAGGAGCACAGGAGGTCCTGGGAGGGTTGAAGACTGTGGGTTTCAGGGAACTGACAAATGATGGTCAGAAAAGAGTGACAGGTGGTCAGAGAGTGAAATGCATGGCCCAGATGAAAGGTTATGGATATCGATAAAATAAGATGGGAAATAGGGTGGAGAACCATAGGAACAGAGAAGAGGAGGTCAAGGGACTTAGAGGCAGGGTGTTAGAAAAATCATGTACATGTCTATTGAAATTACCAAGAATTAAGATATGAGTAATTCTGGGACACCTGAATGGCTCAGTTGGTTAAGCAGCTGCCTTCGGCTCAGGTCATGATCCCAGTGTCCTTGCTTGGCAGGGAGCCTGCTTCTCCCTCTGCCTCTGCCTGCCACTCTGTCTGCCTGTGCTCGCTCTCTCTGACAAATAAATAAATAAAATCTTAAAAAAAAAAAAAAGATATGAGTAATTCTGGAGAATAAGCCAGGAGCTAAATTAGTAAATAAATGAGGGGATGTATTGGGGTGGGGAGGATATTAATACATCACCAGAGCTATGAGGGGTAATGGATATTACCTGATAGCATGAGATTTTAATCTTGGGGTTATCGAGGAAGAAAGACTAGGGATGATCAGAAAGTGACAGGACAGCTATCCCACGTCCAGACCCAAAGGCATGACGGTCGTGGAAATAAATAAAGCCACCACCTGAAATGGCTTTTAGGGTAAGAAGATGGAGGGTCTGTCCAAAAAATATTTGAGAATATAGGTGATTTTGCTGATAATGGATCATGAATTTCAGAGTAAAAAGTGGTAGAGTTTTAAGAATCAGGAGGAGTGAGAGAAGGGACATAGTAGAGAATATGCCAACCTTTATGGGGATTAGGACATGGGATATGAAGTGTCAAGGAAGAACCTCAAAACCTCAACCTCTTAGAGGAAGGCAGGAAGTAATAAGACTCCAAAGATGAGGCAAGGAGGGGGGTGGTTTGCACAATTCCTTGGTGGCCAAATGCTGGCAGGGAAACTTAATGGATCAGAGCAAGACAGTTTCATACTTACAGCACAACAAACAGCAGGAGTACCAGCCTAATTGTGCCGATTCCCTTTGTCCTTAGGTCCCCCAGGATGACACAGCAGGCTCGGATGGAGGCTATATGTGCAGGTGCTTATGCCAAGCCTGAGAATTGCCAGGCCAAGGATTCAGCATATTTGTATGCTGAGCCAGTCCCCCTCCCTCAGGGGCTGGAAGGGCACAGTTGAGCAAACAGACAGTAGTCATATCCCCCTCACCTTTACCTACTTCGTTGCTCAGTGACATTGAAACTGCCCAGCATCAGGGGATATTAAGTCTTCCAGTTTGGTTCCCTCTGCAGGGACATTCAGGACCCATAGTGGACTGTCTCTTCCAATAGAGGTATTGCATGGGCTTTTTGAAACATAAACAGAGGTAATGGACATCATGAAATTAGTTCTAATGGATTCAAGACAGAAGTTCAAGTCAGTTGAATGTCGTTGGGAACTGGGAGGTAGTGGATACGTGGGCATCATTTTTCACCCTCGTTAATGGAGGCAAGGGAGTCTATGGATGTTGACTTCTCAGTCCCACTTCATGTCTCCTCTTATCTTCTTTTTTTTTTTTTTTAAAGATTTTATTTATTCATTTGTCAGAGAGAGAGGGAGAGAGAGCGAACGAGCACAGACAGAGAGGCAGGCAGAGGCAGAGGGAGAAGCAGGCTCCCCGCCGAGCAAGGAGCCCGATGTGGGACTCGATCCCAGGACGCTGGGACCATGACCTGAGCTGAAGGCAGCCGCTTAACCAACTGAGCCACCCAGGCGTCCGCTTATCTTCTTTTTTTAAATTTTTTTTAAGATTTTATTTATTTATTAGTTAGAGAGAGAGAGAGAGAGAGAGAGAGAGCACAGGCAGACAGAGTGGCAGGCAGAGGCAGAGGGAGAAGCAGGCTCCCTGCCGAGCAAGGAGCCCGATGTGGGACTCAATCCCAGGACGCTGGGATCATGACCTGAGCCGAAGGCAGCCGCTTAACCAACTGAGCCACCCAGGCGTCCCTCCTCTTATCTTCTGAGGATGTAGGTAGAAGGCCTGAGGGAGAGTAAAGGTCATGGTCAGGTTCTCAAGTATTCAGGTTCACTCTTGGCCCTGTTAGGGGAGGGGAAAATTCATACCAGATGCAGACTCCACTTTGACACCTGTTGAGATAGGAACTCCCTCTTTGATGCCTGATGGGATAGAAGACCAGAGAGATGTGGGCTCTTAGTTAGGTTCATGCGCCAGGGCAGAGACCCTTCTTCACTCTTTTTTCTTTTTTTAAGATTTTATTTATTTATTTGACAGAGAGAGAGAGAGAGAACACAGCAGGGGGAGTGGGAGAGGGAGAAGCAGGTGCCTTGCTGAGTAGGCAGCCCGATGCAGGACTGGATCCCAGGACCCTGGGATCATGACCCAAGCTGAAGGCAGATACTTAATGACTGAGCCACCCAGGTGCCCCCGCTTCTTCACTGTTGATGATGGGGTAAAAGAACTCAAGGAGACCTTGTCTTAATTCCCACACACAGTTCACTCTGACTTCTGTTAGGGAAGAGCAAACCTGTTTCTTCGTTCTTTGCCTTTTCTTCTTCACGGTGATAACGTGTATATAACATAAAACGTACCATTTTAACCATCTTTAAGTGTAGGGTTCTGTGGCATTAAGTACATGTCACACTGTTGTACAACCATCACCATGATCCATCTCCAGAACTTTCTCATCTCCCCCAGCTGAAATTCTGTACCTGTTAGACACTAACTCCTCATTGCACCCCCTACCCAGCTGCTGGCAACCTCTGGTATAATTTCTGTCTCTGTGAATTTGACTACTCCAGGTTCCCCGTATGGTGCGATCAAACAACATCTGTCCTTTTGTGACTCCCTTATTTCACTTAGCATGATGTCCTCAAGGTTCATCTGTGTTATAGCCTGTGACAGAATCTCCTTCCTTTTAAGGCTAAATAATGTTCCATTGTATGTATATACCACATTTTATTCATCCCCTCATCCACCAAGGAACGCATGGGCAATTTTTGACCTTTTCAATGAAAAATTCTGTGGATGCCAGATGGCCCCTTTTCCTCCTTGTTGGGGGTAGAAAGCCCATACAATTTGATCATAATCATAACTCATAATCCTTGGTACATATGTACCTACTAACATTGGTCCATGTATGGTCTTATCTATTATTTATTTGTTTATTTATTATTTATGTAATGACCTTAGTGCCTAACTTAAAAAGTGAAATTTTGTCAATAATTTACACCTATTTGCTTCTTCCTTGTCCTCTTCCCTTGCACACTTTCGTTTTACTTTTTCTCACACTGTTTATGAATGAAAAAAATATACGGATCAATACACTATTTGTCAAAACCAATAGGACCTTATAACACAAACAGTGCATCTTAATGTATGCAAACTTAAAAAAATCACCTAGAAGGACAGAAAAATCCTAGAGCAGAATGCAGGTTGGGAGAAAAGAATCGAACTATATTATAAGTGACATAATTTCACAGAAGGGGGTGGGGAAAGAGAGGTGTTGCCTTAAAAACTTTGGGGACTCTAGACCATAAGACGAAAGACAAAAGGGACTATATGTACACTTTGCCCTTTAGTTAAAGTCGTATACCTTAGAGATATGGGTTAACAATCCTAAAACTACCATACACGTATACTGGGAATGAGCAAGTAAGTATGTGGATGGCAGATGGTGGGAACCAGGTTTCTCACTGTTGGAGTGAGAGGTTATGGAGAAGAAAGGGGAGCAAACTAGAATGAACCATATGACACTGGGTCATAGTGGGAGATATCAGAGTGAACTTATGTTTAACTCCGTATAGATACCAGTAGATACATGGACAGTTAGTGATACTCCTTGTGTACACACGCCAGTGCAGGTATGTTTCTTCCCTAGCTCTGTCCTTTGAGAGGCCTACAGGAAGAGACACTCTGTAGCAGCAATGAGGATACCCTTTAATTGTCTTATATATTGTCTCCCCTTCATGCTATTATTTTTCAGGTATCATGAAATTCACACTTTTCCATGAAAAAAAAGTTTTCTTGTTTTGTTCTCTGTCTTCAGTGTTAGAGCCTTTTCTCAGATATCTGACAATATTGGCTGTCTGCTCTGCTCTTGGTCTAAAGAGTGGGGAACTAAAGACCTGTTGAAATCTCTGAGCATATCTTTGGGGTTTGTTGACTTTGAGCTTCACAGGAGGGGTGATCTGTGTTGGTTACTTGCCGGGAACAAAATTCCCCGGAGAAATCTCTTTTGGTTGCCTGCCTTGACAGTAAAGGGAGCCAAGTGGGAAGAAGGGTTAGAAGGTCTGTGCATTTATCATTCAGCATATGAGCAGTCACTTAGTCCTCCTGTTTCACTGTGCCTGCCATCCTCTATACCACTTCACATCTATTAGAATAATTATCAAAGAAAGAAGAAAAAAGGAAGAAGGAAGGAAGGAAAGAAACAGGAAATAACAAGCGTTGGCAAAGATGTGGAGAAATTGGAACCCTCACGCATTGGAGGTGGGAATGTAAAATGGTACAGCCACTGTGGAAAACAGTACGGCAGTTTCCCCCAAATTAAAGAATCACTACGGGACACTGGGTGGCTCAGGTGTCTTTGGCTCAGGTCATGCTCTCGGGGTCCTGGGATTAAGCCCTGAGTCCGGCTCTCTGCTGGGTGGGGAGCCTGCTTCCCTCTCCCCCTCTGCCTGCCTCTTTGCCTACTTGTAATCTCTCTCTCTGTCTGTCAAATAAATAAATAAATAATCTTAAAAAAAAAAAGGAAAAGAATTACTATGTGATTCATCATTTCCACTTCTGGGTATATATCCAAAAGTATTGAAGGCAGGGGCTTGAATGGATATTTGTACATTCATAGCAGCACTAATCACAATAGCTAAAAGATGGAAAAAACCCAACTATCCATGAACGAATGAATGGATAGGCAAAATATTGGGGGGGAGGAGTTGTATATACATACAACAAAATATTACTCAGACTTAAAAGGAAAGAAATTCCGACACAAGCTTCAAGCTTCAACATAGATGAACCTCAAAGGTATTATGCTGAGTGAAAAAGCCAGACACAAAAGGATAAATACTATATGACTCTGTTTATGTAGGAGCCACCTAGAATAGTCAGATTCAGAGAAACAGAAAGTAGAATGGTTGTTGATGTTGGCTGGGGTGGGCTGTTGGGGGAATAAGGAGTTATTGTTTTATAGAATGGCAGTTTGGGAAGATGAACAAGTTCTGAGGATAGATGGTGGTGATGTTTTCACAACAATGGGGATGTACTTAATGCCCCTGAACTGTACACCTAAAAATGGTTAAAATGGTAAATGCTAATTATATTTTACAAAAAACCCCCACAAAAACCAGAAAACAAAAAGCAAAACAAAAAAACACTCCCAAAAGAGAAATTGGATCTTCTTACACCTTCCTTAAAGTCTTTTAATGATTTCCATGTGTATTTAGTAGGGACTCTAGGGCCCGGCATCACCTGGCCAGCCTCATTTGGGGAAGGAAGGAAGGAAGGAAGGAAGGTAGGAAGGAAAGATCAGAGCTGAGATTCAAATCCAGGCCTCCTGACTCTCAATGATATAGTCTGTCTACTGTAGTTGCCTACATCACATATTCTTAAGTTAAACTTTATCAGCTAATTAACACCTTAGATAAAATATTTTAGCAAGTAGCTATCCAACGTGATACCTTTTTGAGAATCAGGTCCTTACCTACATAACATGATAGCCTTTTCATGAAGAAAGAGATCCTGAGCCCCCAGAGCAGGGGACTGTCACCCATTCATGTTCCTTCTAGCTGGGGAAGCAGGGAAAGCTGTACAGAGGAAGGGCTATTAGAACTGAGCAAAGCTTTAAGGAGAAACAGGATTTCCATGGCTAGAGGATGGGGGAAAGGACAGGCAAGTAGAAGATGGCCAGAGCAAAGACATGGGAAAATGAGCGGTGGGGTCTGCCTGAGGCATGGGTAGTCTATGCAGTGCATGGAGCAGATAGACTGTGAACTTGGGGGGACCTGGGGAGTAGGAGATGACGCTGGGGAGGCAGTTAGAGACCTAAAAAGAAGCAGAGAGCAAAAGCCACAATAAGGAAACTGGACTTTAAGAGGAAAAGAGAGCAAGTCACTGTAGTGTAGACTTAGAGCTCAGGAGTCCCAAGAGTTTACAGTAGAAGGAAACCACAATGATCATGGGCTGAATACCTGGCACCAGAGCATTTGGGGGCTTAGGGAAGGGAGGAAAGAGAGATGAGAAGGAAGGAGAAAGATCTTTTCCTGGCCTATACTTAGCCAGGGGACAGAGGCAGGTGTTAAATAATTATGATAGTTCAGTGATCTGTGAAGAGTGTAGCTCGGAGGTGGAATCAAAAGATCTTAACAAAAAAAGGAGTGGTGTGGGGGGGATTGGAGAAGCTGGGGAGCAGTGTTAGGGAAGCCCATTCTTCAACAATAAAAGCCAAGACAAAAGTCTTTGAGGTTCCCAAACCCATCATAGAGGCAGTCAAACTAATCACCAAGCACTGTCTCTATACGAACTATGAAATTCACCTCTGTCACTTTCTCATCCGAGTTAGTTTACTTATCTCTTGTCAGCTTTCTTTTTGTGTTTTTGCAGTGAGATCTGCAAAGTGGAAAGGCCTTGTGGCTTTTCTTGGGAAGTGACTTCGAAGGGAAGTTGGGTTGACTATGTCCACCTTCAGAGTCAGGAGAGAGGAAATAAACCCGAGGAGAGAGTGACCGGTGGTGGGTCAAGTTCCACACGCAAAAGCACATTTTTTAAAAAGTTTTATTTATTTCTTTTAGAAAGAAAGAGAATGAGAGTGGCAGGGAGGGGCAGAGGAAAAGAGAGAATTCCAAGCAGACCATATCTAGGACTAGACCGTGAGTTCCTTGAGGGGAGGTTGTTACCCTGTTCATCTTTTCTCCGCCTAGGTTAGCAGTGTGCCTGGCACAGAATAAGCATTCAGTAAGTATCTACTGAGCTGAAGAAAATGTCATGTCGATGACTTGAACATTGCCTTTAAGAATACGCAGCTTTTCAGGTGTCTGGGTGGCTCAGTGGGTTAAAGCCTCTGCCTTTGGCTAGGGTCATGATCTCAGGGTCCTGGGATGGAGCCCCACGTCTGGCTCTCTGCTCAGCAGGGAGCCTTTCTTCCCTTCCTCTCTCTCTGCCTGCCTCTCTGCCTACTTGTGATCTCTGTCTGTCAAATGAATAAAAAAAAAAATTAAAAAAAAAAAAAAAAGAATATGCAGCTTTTAAAGCAGATGAAAGAAACTGTCTGCCAGACTGAAGTTGGACTCCAGCAGGTTAACTCCCGAGTTTCAACTTCCCACTGCATCTCCAGTCTTTCAGGATTCCTGTTGCTGAGTCTTATTCCTGACTTTAACTCCAGCCTCTGTTCCTCTCAGCTTTGACAGTCTCCTTTCTTCAGGCCTGAAAATTGACCTTGACTTTATTCATCCACCATTTACCAAAAAATATTCATTATGCCAGGCACTTCCTGGCACTGGGGTTACCAGGAGAAATGAGACAAGGCTCCTGCCTAGAACACATGTTGAATTAGGGAAGGAGGCTTGTAAACAAAGGATTCAAAGAGAGCGATGCATACTACAGTGGAAACATCCATGTTCTCTTGGCTTCAGAATCCAGGGTTTTATCTTGAGAGAGAGCCTGAAAATCCACGATATAAGGATTTGTAATTTTAATAAGGTGGAAATTTGAATGAAAGTCTCTTCAAGGTTGGTGGGCAACAAAAACAAAGCATTTAGTGGGAAAGCAAGGCTCAGATGCCTAGATCGGGTGTGAATTTCAGCCTGGCCTTGGGGTTCTTTACTCCTCCTCAAGCATATTGTTACAGTCACAACAGAGATCAAGTGATTAAAAAGTTCAAGAACACTTAATCAGAAAATTGTATGCCATTATGCGGTTCTCAAAAATGGAGTGTTCTCAACGACCAAAATTTTCTCATAAATGTAAGGATATATTATATATACTTCACGATAAATTTATCAAATATGTAAACCTACATAATATTGCTGAGAGAAATTTAAGAAGATCTAAAATAATGGCACAGTAAATAGTAATCCTCAATCAGGGGCACCTGGCTGGCTCAGTTGGTTAAGCAACCGACTCCTGGTTTTGGCTCTTGATTTCAGGGTCATGGGATTGAGCCCCACGTTTAGCCCAGAGCTGAGCCCCTGTTGGGCTCTAGGCTCAGCAGGGAATCTGCTTGAGATTCTCTCTCTTCTTCTCCCTCCGCCTATCCCACCCTCTCCCCCCTGTGCACACACTCTCTCAAATAAATATGTCTTTAAAAATAAAATAAAATCTTAAAAAAAAAATCATCAATCAGAAGACTCAGTGTTGTCAAGGAGTCAATTCTCCCCATGTATAGATTTAATGATGTATAGATTCAATGCATCTCCATCAGAATTTCAGAAGGCCTCTAGCAGAAACTGATGAGCTCATTCTAAAATTTATATGGATATGCAAAAGACCTAGAACACTCAAAACAATTTTGGAAAAAGAAGACAGGTGGACAACTTAACACTATCTGATCTCAAGAGTTACTACATAGAGTAATTAAGAAAGTTTAGTATTGGTGTAGAGGTAGATAATAGGGATGGATGGAAAAGAAGTTGGCCCACACTTATACAGTCAATTGTCTTTCAACAAAGTGGCCAAGATAATTCAGTGGAGAAAAGTTTTTCAACAAACAAGGCCAGAACAATCCCACATCCATATGCAAAACAGTTTTGTCCTTCACTTCACACCACACACAAAAATCACCTTTAAAAGGATTACTATCTGCAATACAAAAGCTGAAGCTATAAAAACTTTTAGAAGAAATTCATTGTAATAGTAGGCAAAGATTTCTTTGTAGGCAAAGATTTCCTTTTTTTTAAAAGATTTTATTTATTTATTTGACAGAGAGAGAGTACAAGCAGGAGGAGCAGCAGTGGGAGAGGGAGAGGCAGGCTCCCCACTGAGCAGGGAACCTGATACGGGCCCTTGATCCCAGGACTCTGGGATCATGACCTGAGCCAAAGACAGAGGCTTAACCAACTGAGCCTCCCAAGTTCCCCAAAGATGTCTTAAATAGGACACAAAAACACAAACCATAAATGAAAAAAAATGATAAATTGTGTTTTGTCAAAGTTAAAAATTTCGTTCTTTGAAAGATACTGTTGGGGCAAAGATACTAAAAGTGGCCAAAAAGAATATGAAAAGATGCTTAATATTCTTAAAAAATATTTTATTTATTTATTTAACAGAGAGAGAGAGAGAGAGGTGTCACAAGAGGCAGAGAGGCAGGCGGGGGGAGGGGGGTGGGGGGGGGAGGGTGGTAAGCAGGCTCCCTGCTGAGCAGAGAGCCGGATGTGGGGCTCAATCCCAGGACCCTGAGATCTCGACCAGAGCCAAAGGCAGAGGCTTAACCCACTGAGCCACCCAGGCGCCCCAGATGCTTAATATTTTATTAATAATCAGGGGAATGCAAATTAAAATTACAGTGAGGAGGTGCCAGGGTGGCTCAGTTATTGGACGTCTAGCTTTAGCTCAGGTCATGATCCTGGGGTCCTGGGATTGAGCCCCACATCCGGCTCCCTGCTCAGCGGGGAGCCTGCTTCTCCCTCTCCCACTCCCCCTGCTTGTGTGTCCCTCTTGCTGTGTCTCTGTCAAATAAATAAATAAAATCTTAAAAATAAATAAATATAAAATCACAGTGAGCTATCACCACCTGTCCATTACCATTAAAAAGACTGACAATATCATGTGTTGTCAAGGATCCACAGCAACTGGAATTCTCACACGCTGCTTGCGGCAGGGCGGGGGGAGGGGGGAGTTGTATAAGATGAAAAGTCACTATGAAAAGCAGTTGGGCAGTTTATTACAAAGGGAAACATGCACTTGCAACTTAACTAGCAAATCTGTTCCTAAATGTTTATCCAAAAAAAGTGAAAAAACAAACCTTTACAAAGGCTTCTGTATGAACTTTCATCTTATTCATAATTAGCAAAACTAGAAACAAACCAAATGTTCTTAACAGTTGACTGGATAAACAAGTTGTAGAATAGCCGTACAACAAAATACTATTTGGCAATAAAGAAGAACACAGATGAATCTCAAAAATATGTTAAACAGAAGAAGCCAGAAACGAAAGAGTACCTACTGTATGATTCCATTTCTGTGAAATTGTAGCAAAGGCAAAAAACTAAAATGGCAGAAAATAAATCAATGTTTGGTCATGTCCAAATGACTCAGGCAACTTGAATAGGGTCCTTCCCCACCTCCTAAACATAGGACAATATAGTTATCGATAAGCTTAATAATTGCAGTGGAATAACACACAGTAAATGTATTTCAGTTTTAATTCATGAGTTTGTTGTGATACAAAAACATACACACACATGTTGTTTATAAAAATAAGACCATGCAAATTAAAAATTGTCAGTGGTGGAAGCAAAAATGCTCTTGTAATATTGTATATATTTTTAAAATATTTTATTTGTCAAGGAGAGAGAGAGTGCACATGAGGTGGGGAGGCAGGCAGCTGGAGAAGCAGACTCCTGGCTGAGCAGGGAGCCTGCCATGGGACTCATTTCAATGACCCAGGACTAGATCCCAGAACCCCTGGATCATGACCTGAGCTAAAGGCAGACATTTAATCAACTGAGCCACCCAGGCATCCCAATACTGTATATACATATATATATATATATATATTTTTTTTTACTGTATTTCTAACATTTGGCCTAACCCCAGAGATTTTAAATTTAAGAAATGTTTAAATTAAGAAATTAGGAAATGTATGGTTATTGAGGAAAATGAAAATGTGTTTATTTGTGAGGACGTAAGCAAATTTGTTTTCTTAGGTCAAAACATTTTTTTAATGTTGTTTTAACAATGAACAACACTTTTTAAAAACTTTTTATAAACCATCTGATCTTGGGTTCTACCCACAGAAATTCCCTGAATTCACGCCACGTGTCCATTCTCAGGCCACATAGCTTTCCCTCCTTTTCACCTCTGAAATGCCGGGTCCTCTGAAACCTCCCAGTTTCATTACTGTAACTAATGAAATGCCAAGCAGTCTCCTAAATTCCAGGCCACTTTGACGTTTACCATTCTTAAAGTCCTAGGTTTAGATTAGGTCCCCTTTACCTGTGCCCCTTTGAGGAATCCAATCAGTCCACAGATATTTTGTCAGGATTTATATATTTTCTCCCTTTAGGGTGGTATTTAATCAATAGGGAAACCAGACTAAAGAATCTGGATGGATTCATAAAACCCATCATTGTTCATGGAAAAACAACTTGAAGCAGAAGCTTTCTGGATAGTTTTCAATCAATCTGTGTCATAGTCAGAAAAGTTGTTTTTACCTATCACCAGCTGCGACTATTTGGAAAACACAGACTCTGAATGGGACCTCTCGTGAAAGGGGGCTTGTGTGTGAGAAGTGAGGAGAAGTGAGACAGGAGGGGGATGCCACCAGAAATATGTTCCTGTGGGGTGCCTGGAGGGGCTCAATGGGTTAAGCCTCTGCCTTAGGCTCAGGTCATGATCTCAGGGTCCTGGGATCAAGCCCCATGTCGGGAGCTTACTTCCCCCTCCCTCTCTCTGCCTGCCTCTCTGCCGACTTGTGATCTCTTTCTCTCTGTCAAATAAATAAATGAAATCTTAAAAAAAAAAAGAATTCTGTTCCTGAATGTGACTGGGGGAAGGTGGAAATTTAGAGCTAAAAAGGACCTTAGCGATCATCTAATCCATTCTTTTTATCTTACAGACTAAGAAACAAAGGCTTGAAAAGTAAAACAGCAGTAGATGGCAGACAAGACCCCAGGGCCCCCTGAAGCCTAGTTCAGGCTCCTTTCCACTGTACCACTTGCCTGTTTTTGAAAATGATCTATTCAGAAAGCTAAAACAGACAAATTCAGGAAACAGGCTCTTCATAGATTTCAGGGTTTGGTGACATTGAGATTTTGCCAAAACACAAAAACTGCCTGAGCTGTAAAGGTATTTAAATATTTGCAGAAGCTAGTTTAACTAGGTCTAGTATTTCCTAGGGAGTACACCTCCCTTGTTTATGTTTCTTAATTTAAAAAGTTGAAAACAATAAAGTGGGGAGAGAGGCCATGGGTTCCACCCCGACACAAAATGGACCCTTGATCATTCATTCCTCATTTAGCAATATTTAATACCTACTGTGAATGAGGCACCATGCCAGGTGCTGGGAATCCAAAGAACACAGGCCCTACTCCCTAAGAGCTCAGACTATAGCAGTGAAGACAGAGTATTAAAGTAGTAATTACATTAAAGTGTGTTGAGTGTTACAATTGGGGAAATGCCAGATTCTGCGGATTTATCCCCTGAGAATAATTCAAGCTGCTTCTCTTCTGTTATCAACATATTTCGGGGCTGCCTCTTGAGTTCCCCAAACATGAATTCTTTTCAATATAACCCTTAAAACAGCAAAACATTTACTGAGCACCTACTGGTGTGCCATACAGTGTGTGAACATCTGCAAGAAAGTTCCAAGGTAAATTAGCATTGTAAAAATCATCCTATGCAGGGACACAATTATTTGGGGTTATACACGCCTGGTAAATGTAGTATCACTTGACAGCACAGGCAAGCTGAAAAACAATTTGATTTATCTTGATTTTTATAGTATTCTTACCAGTTTTGTCAGAAAATTACCGTCCACCCCTTTGTCCCCACCCCGTCACTTCAGAGCGCTGGAAGGCTCTACCCACTACCTGGCATAGGTCTGAATGAGGTCTGTCCAGCCTTAAAGGGCCAGCTCAGGGCTGTGCTCTACCAAACATCCCGCTGCCATAAGCCTGCGTCCATCTTTCGCCCTCCCTCTCTACTCTTATAGGTCCCGCATTTATATAGCATTTAGCAAGTACTCTTTTTAGTGTTGACTTTGTATATGTGTGTCTTCCCCTAAACTGGATGAATTGTTAAAGAAAGGACTCGCCAGCCCCCTGTGGTATCACCTTAAGAGGCGGTCCCCCCACATCCGTGCATTCATCACAGAAACAGAAATTCCCCTCATAATGTAACAGACTGTCTCATTAACCTTGCGGCCCTATTTCCCTCCCAGTTGCAGCAATCTGGTTTATTCCACGGGGTGGAGAAAGAAGCCAGGTTGGCTGGGTGAGAGAGGAATGGCGTCAGTGTGAGGTCATGCCACATTGTCCCGAATGCCATCTCCATTCCGCGGCGACATTCA
>ML109426.1:16305-31478 GCA_003697995.1 Taxidea taxus jeffersonii | reverse complement strand
TCTCTCTAACGAATAAATAAATAAAATCTTTAAAAAAAAAAAAAAAAGAAATGCCGAATATGTTAAGTGTCTCTCCAGGCTGGAAAACAAATGAGAGCAAACTAACGGAATAGTTGGGTTTTTCAGTATTCAGGGGTGCCGGGGTGGCTCAATGGGTTGAGCGTCCAACTCTTGATTTCAGCTTAAGTCATGATCTCAGGGTCCTGGGATCCAGCCCAAGTTGGGTTCCCTGCTCAGCAGGGAGTCTGCTTGAGATTCTCTCTCTCCCCTTTTCCCCTCCCCCCTTCCCCCACTTTCTCTCTCTGTCAAATAAATAAATACAAATTTTTTAAAATGAAGTAAATTAATTAAAAAAAAAAGATTCTCCTCCTTTCCCTCTGCCCCTCCCTCTTTTAAAAAATGGGGCGCCTGGGTGGCTCAGTGGGTTAAAGCCTCTGCCTTCGGTTTGGGTCATGATCCCAGGGTCCTGTGATCGAGCCCCGCATCGGGCTCTCTGCTCAGCGGGGAGCCTGCCTTCCTCTCTCTCTGCCTGCCTCTCTGCCTACTTGTGATCTCTGTCTGTCAAATAAATAAATAAATAATCTTTAAAAGGGGGGGGGATCTATTTAAAAATTTAGGAAATAGCCTTTTGAATTAGTGGAAAGTGAAGTTGTTTGTTACTCTGTTTCTTATATATGTAATTTTGAAATCCATAAGGTGGGAAAACTTGGTTGCCCCTTGTCTGTCTTAAGGCTAATACAGCTGTTTTAACAGCAGGAAAGAAAGCTTTTTTTTTTTTTTTTTTTAATTAAAACTACTGGGGCGCCTGGGTGGCTCAGTGGGTTAAAACCTCTGCCTTCGGCTCGGGTCATGATCCTAGGATCATGGGATCGAGCCCCGCATCGGGCTCTCTGCTCTGCGGACAGCCTGCTTCCTCCTTTCTCTCTCTGCCTACTTGTGATCTCTGTCAAATAAATAAATAAAATTTAAAAAAAATAAAAAAAAATAAAATTACAACTACTATTAAGCACCATGTCAGATTTAACCTGAATAGCCAGACTTCAATCTAGAATTGAACTTAGACCCAAAGAAACTTTTGTATAGAACATATAGAATGTTTTCTTAGTTTAAAAGCAAAAGCAAAAGCAAGGGGATGGACGCCTGGGTGGCTCAGTTGGTTAAGCGGCTGCCTTCATCTCCGGTCATGATCCCAGCGTCCTGGGATCGAGTCCCACATCGGGCTCCTTGCTTGGCAGGGAGCCTGCTTCTCCCTCTGCCTCTGCCTGCCTCTCTGTCTGCCTGTGCTCGCTCGCTTTCTCTCTCTCTCTAACAAATAAATAAGATCTTAAAAAAAATAAAATAAAAACAAAAGCAGGGCCCCTGGGTGTCCCAGTTGATTAAGGGTCTGACTCTTGGTTTCTGCTCAGGTTCATGATCTCAGGGTCATGAGATTGAGCCCCAAGTGGGCTCTGAGCTCAGCAAGAACTCTGCTGAATTTTCTCTCTTGCTCTCCCTGTGTGTGCATGCACTCTCTCTCACAAATAAATAATCTTAAAATAAGATTTATTTATTTATTTGAGAGAGAGACAGACAGACAGACAGACATAGTGAGAGAGAGCACAAGAGGGGAGGAGAGGAAGGAGCAGGCTCCCCACAGGGCAGGGAGCCTGACTTGGGGCTCTGTTCTAGGACCTGGGGACCTGAGCTGGAGGCAGACCCTTAAGTGACCAAGCCACCCACGTGCTCCCAAAGTTAAATGTTTCTATGTGACTATTCGTTTTAATCCCCTTTAGTCATTTTTTTCTTTTTCCTTTAGACATCTTTTAATTTTCCCATACTTTTCTCAGGCAATGAAGCTTCAACCAGATAACCATAATCTGATTAGAGCTACACAAATTCATCTTGTGGTTCTTCCCAGTTCTTGTGTTTTACATGATGTTTTCAGTTCCAGGTAGTTTATGTTGTTTGGGTGAAACGGTTAGATGTAAGACCTCTTTAGGGAGTCAGCATGCACTGCTTTGTGATTAGGGGGCCAAATGTGTTGTTACTGGGGTCAAGCAAACCTGATTTTTTTCACTTACTGCACAAATCAGCTAAATTATCTGAGCCTTGCTTTTTTCGTTTTGCAAGGATTGGAAGTGGTACTTATAAAACATGGCATATATAGTCCTTCAGATGGCTATTATTTTCTGACAGCTGCAAATTTTAGTAATCTAAAGAAATATATACATACAGATGGCCCCCGACTTAACAATGGTGTAAATGCCGTGTGCATTCAGTGGAAACCATATTTCACTTTGGAAGCTTGATCTTTTGAGGGGGGGTGCTGAGAGTAAAGCCATAGAAGTTTATTAAGTGAAGATACAGGAAAAGCTCTCAAGAGTGAGAGGGGTCTGGACAGGGTTGCCAAGGAGGTCCTTTAGGGTTGGTCTTTTATAGAAAGCTAACCAGGAAACTTAAATCCTTTCAACATCTATTGATAACACCTTCAATGCCTTACTTCCTTTTTAGGGGCTGGTTATTCTTTGTCGATCACAGGTGATTATCATAAAGACACCCACCACATGTGCGACACCCCCCACACACACCTAGGTTGTATGGTCCCCCATTCCACACGACTAGGACAGAGTTTGGAAGTTTGATCTTTTCCTGGGTTAGGGACATGCGGTAAGATCCTCTGGTGATGCGGGGCAGTAACAGTGAGCCGAAGCTCCCAGTCAGCTACGTGACCATGAGGGTCAACATCCAATACAGGGACAGCCGTTCTGATTATCATGTCCAGTAGGGTCTTCAGTAAGTTCTGTGAGATATTCAGTGCTCTGTTGTGAAATAGGTTTTTGTATTAGATGATGCTGCCCAGTTTTAGACTTATGTAAGCGTTTTGAGCACATTTCAAGTAAGCTAGTATATACTATTTGGTATACTATTTGGTAGGTTAGGTGTAATAAATGCGTTTTTGGGGATGCCTGGGTGGCTCAGTTGGTTAAGCGGCTGCCTTCGGCTCGGGTCGTGATCCCAGCATCTTGGGATCGAGTCCCACGTTGGGCTCCTTGCTCGTCAGGGAGCCTGCTTCTCCCTCTGTCTCTGCCTGCCTCGCTGTCTGCCTGTGTGTGTGCGCGCGCGCGCGCTCTCTCTCTCTCTCTCTCTCTCTCTCACAAATAAATAAATAAATAATCTTTTTAAAAAATAAATAAATAAATGCGTTTTTGACTTGGGATCTTTCTTTTTTTCTAGATATACTTATTTATATTTTATTGATACTTACGTATATTTTAGAGAGAGAGCATGCAAGTAGGGAGAGGAGCAGAAGGAGTAGGAGAGAATCTCAGGTAAACTCTGCTGAGCCTGGAGCCCACACAGGGTTCAGTCTCAGGACCCTGAGATCAGGACCTGAGCTGAAATCCAAAGTCCAGCACTTAACCAGCTGATCCCAGGAGCCCCGACTTAGGATATTTTCAACTTACAGTGGATTTATCCACATGTAATCCCTAATGTAAGTTGAGGAAGATCTGTACACAGGGCATGGATGGTGTTTTACATTTCCAGTTAGATACAGACTTAACCCTAAGCCTAATTTTCTTAGACCTAATGTCATTTAGAGTGGAACTAATTGGTTTGCATAGTTAGTGTTAAAACATGGGTTTGCTTCCGTAATGTATTTTTCATGAATGAAGGTCTGTTTTCACATTTTGAGCTTTGTTACTTTCTGATTCTCAAAAATTACTGCTTTGGCAATCTAGTGTGTTTTGTTTACTCAGTAAATACTTATTGAATGAATAGAACTCAATCCTCTTTCAGAGAAAGCTTAGCTGTATTTGATGATAGCAAGGGAAAGAAAGAGTCGTCCTCTTTTCTTTAAACCACAAAACCCCAGATGTTTTTCTGTTTTTCATCATCCTTTGTATATGCCAAGTGATTTCTTGAGCTTGATGTCTCTAGTATGTATTCTCCAGAGTTGATTGAAAACAGTCTGGTGTCTTTGTCTTTCTAGATTAGCATTTCTAGATTTTTCTGAATTTTGCTTACTCCTCCACTGTCAGATTTTATATTTGGGCTCAATCATTAATAATATTTTCTTAATGGATACCTGTCAAAAATAAAATACCTAGTAAAATTTGTCAAAAAACAGGGGCGCCTGGGTGGCTCAGTGGGTTAAAGCCTCTGCCTTCAGCTCAGGTCATGATCCCAGGGTCCTGGGATCGAGCCCCAGCAGAGAGCCTGCTTCCGCCTCTCTCTCTGCCTGCCTCTCTGCCAACTTGTGATCTCTGTCTGTCAAATAAATAAATAAATAAAATCTTTAAAAGAATAAAATTTTTCAAAAAACAGTGCCAAAGCCTATGACTGGTTTTGTCACAATCTGTAGTAGTTACTTGTGTGATATTTAGTAACCAGTGGACTCTATTCATGGCTGTAGCAATTTTCCAGTGTCTAACTGAAACAGCCTAAGAGGCTCTAATGCAGGTTTCATTGAACCCGTAAGTGTCTAATCCCTTGTGTCATTTGGTACTTACATTAACATGTAATCATGAAAAATTAATGTAGATGTAAAGTGTATACTTGGAGCAGATTTTTTCAGTATAATGCACTATTCCTAAATGATATTCAAACCTCTCTCGAAGTTTCGGGATGCTTGAGATTCATGGGACTTAAGCAGTCATGTCCTGGAACTCATGTTTACTGAAAATCAACTCCAGTTGTTTCATTTCTAGGCAAAACCACAATGAGACTTAAATTACTATTTAAAACTTAGCATGTAATATTTAAGTGGTAACGAATAAACATTCCTGTTAATGAATGAAACATGATGTCGACATTTGTCCCCTCAGGTATAGAATGAGCCAAGGAGACTCAAACCCAGCAGCTATCCCACATGCAGCAGAAGATATTCAAGGAGATGACAGGTGGATGTCTCAGGTAAAGGGAAGTGCATATGTATTACTCACCCGAGAGGAGTCTCTTCAGTTTTCCAGAGTCTTTTGGCCAAAGCCACAAGAGTGCATTTTTTATGGTCGACAAGAATCATCACTTTAAATAAAAACTAATGTTATGCTAATGTCATACCTAATCACCAGTCTGATGTTGCACCAGAGGAATATTTTTGAAAGCATAGTCGTTGCCTCCTGTTCATTTTAAAAGATAACGGTGTCTCCACAGCAGTCTTTTTTTTTTTTTTTGGTAAGCTTTTTTTTTTAATTTTGAAGCAATTTCAGAATTACACAAATACTGCAAAAATTTTAGGAAGAACTCCCCTTTTTCTTCATCCGGTCCTGCCCCTTATCGTTTTGCCCCATCTGCCTAAATGTTCTGTCTGTATCTACTTGGATGTGGACACATCAACATTCAGTGTTTTCTGAACCATTTGAGAGGAAGTTGCAGTCATCATGGCCCTTCACCCCTAAATATTTCAGTGTGTTTTCCAAGAATAAGGACATTGTCTTACACAACTACAGAATAGTTACTAAATCAGGAAATTTAACATTGATATTATGCCGTGTTCACATTTCTCCATTTGTCCCAATGTTTTTATATCAGTTTTTTCCTCCCAGTCTAGGATCACACATTGCATTGCGTTGTCCTGTCTCTTTATTCTCCTTTACTGTGAAATGTATCTTAGCCTCATGACACTGACAGTTTGAAATATAGGCCATTTATTTTGCGGAATGTTCCTCAGTTTGGGTGTACCGTTTTCCTCCTAATCAAGATTCAGATTACACATTTTTGACAGGATATCAGTGAAGTGATGTCCTCAGTGCACCACATAGAAGGTACTTGATGTTGGTTTTTCTCATTGGTGATGTTAACTTCGGTCACTCGATTAAGATGTTGTTGGCCTAAACCAGTTCTTATTTATTATGGTATGGACTCATGGGTTCTTATTCTTCCCAGTGGGTTTATAGAACCCATTGTAATTTTGAAGCTCACGCTGTCCCAGGTTTAGCAAGTAGGAATCCTTTCAGGGCCGCCCCATGTCTTCTCGATGTGCTCCATTGTTCTGTAGCACCATGTCTTCTTTGTATTATTAGCTGCCTTTTAATAAGCTGTTACCACTTAACCATAAGTATATTTAACCTTCATCTGTGGGTTTCCAACCATATTTCCTCTTTGGAATAACAGGTTCTATATGATTTTAAGTACCCAGAGTTTTGCATTTTAGTATTTAGTGATTTTGTTTATACTCTATGGTTATACAACTGTACTAGTTGTATAGTTCTTCTATTTTTGTCTTTCCAGATTTAAAAATCAGTCTGTCAACTAGCTTACTTGGAGTGGTAGTTAGTAATTTTTTTTTTTTTACTTTTCTTGCATGGATCAACTGCATGGTTATTCTTAATATTTCTAGTTTGTTTGTTTATATATATATATATATATATTTTTTTTTTTAGGATTTTATTTATTTATTTGACAGAGAGAGAACATGCACAAACGGGAGTGGCAGGCAGAGGGAGAGGGAGAAGCAGGCTCCCTGCTGAACAGTGAGCCCGATGCAGGGCTCGGTTCCTGAGCCAAAGGCAAACTCAATTGATTGAGCCACCCAAGCACCCTAGTTCATTTATATCTTAAAAAGTATTATGAAGGGGCACCTGGGTGGCTCTGTGGGTTGAGCCTCTGCCTTGGCTCCGGTCATGATCTCAGGGTCCTGGGATCAAGCCCCACATCGGGCTCTCTGCTCAGCCAGAAGCCTGCTCTGCCTGCCTCTCTGCCTTCTTGTGATTTCTGTTTGTCAAATAAATAAATAAAATCTTTAAAAAAAAAGGTATTATGAAATCCACTAACCATCTGTGTATTTACCACTCATCCTAAAAAAATATAACATTGCTTAAAAAATATATATAAATATATATATATATATAACATTGCTAATAGAATTGATGTCCTGTGTATACTCCTTATTGGTCATTTTCTTTTTCCCACCTCTCCACCCCCAAACCAATATCCTAAATTTGGTGGGTTTTTTTTTCACATGCTTACATACTATGTATATAAAATTTCTAAACTGAATATATAGTATTTTTACATGCTTTTAAGCTTTTTGTCAGTAGTATGTTTTTGCATGTATTTTTCTGTACTGTATCATACATGTTAAAAGCGTAGCTATAGTTTTTTTCCTCCATTATTTATTTATTTTTATTTTTTTTTTAAGATTTTGTTCATTTTGTTAGAGAGTGCTGGAGTGGGGTAGGGAGGGAGAGAGAGAATCCCAAGCACAGTATGTACGGAGCGCAGAGCCTGATACAGGTCTTGATCCCCAGGTCCCTGAGATCCTGACCTGAGCCGATGCTTAGCCAACTGAGCCATCGAAGTGCCTCTTTTCTTTAAATCATGTTTCTTTGCTATATAGGAAGATACCATTTAGGTGCATTTAGGAACATTTAGGCCATTTATAACTTTATTAAAAGTAGTAACTAAAACTAGGTGTCTCTGTTGTTACTGGCATAAATTAATTACAGGCTTTAAATTAGCATTGACTGGAAATAAATAGTCAAATGGAAGAAAAACAGGAATATTAAAAAAAATTATTTTTAACCTGTATAGAAGGGTAACTTTACTAAATAATAAAATACATGCTCAGATCTTGGTTTCTTTGGTCCAATGAAAGGAACCAAGGCTACTTGGAGAAATGATTGCATCTACAGCTAGAGTAAAGGAAATAAAAGATGAACCTATAGCATCTTGTAGTGTGAGAGAGCAACTACTCAAAAAAGAAAAGAAAAAACAGGTGTATGACAAGAATATCACAGAAGTGAAGTGTCCATAGTACGTCTCATAGAAGACATGAGATACTGGCTTGTCTCATTGATGATACTCACTTTGACCACTTGAGGCCAACCTGAAAGAGCACCCAGATGCAAAATTGGACAGTTTGAGCACCATAATAAATCATATTATTGATTTATAACTCAAAGGATAAAGTAAATATTCATGAATCCATTTTGCTATAAATAAATGGTTGAATAAACAGGGGAAAGAGGCAGTAATTTTAATTAATGTAGGGGCACCTGGCTGGCTTAGTTGGTAGAGTGTGCAGCTCTTGATCTTGGGGTTGTGAGTTTAAGCCCCACACTGGGTATAGAGGTTACTTAAAAATAAAATCTTTTAAAAATAAATAAATAGAGAAGAAGGGAGGGAAAAGAAACCCCTCATTAGAACACCATGGTAATAATCATTGTAGGGAAGGTCCGTCAGTGAATACTAAAATTAGTAAGCACACCTTTAAGGAGAGATAATATATTTGCCTAGCTTCAAAAATATCCCCCTGAAAATTACCTTGGTGGTTTTAACATACAATCGCATATTTTTTGATATCCTCTCCTTCCAGAAGGTAGAACATATTAATTCCCCCACCGGTGAGAGCTGGATTTAGTGTCCTCTTCTTATTTTTTTTTTTTTAAGATTTTTTTAATTTATTTTTAATAATTAATACAATAATTAAATAATTAATTAATAATTAAAATAATTAATTTTTAATTTATGACAGAGAGAGAGAACACAAGCAGGGAGAGCAGCAAGCAGAGAGAGAAGCAGACTCCCCACTGAGCAGGGAGCCCCATGTGGGACTCAATCCGAGGACCCTGGAATCATGATCTGAGCCGAAGGCAGACGCTCAACTGACTAAGCCACCCGGGCGCCCCTTATGTCTTGTTTCTACAAATACAGTATGGAAAGGAAAAATAACAAGTAGTGGAGAAACCTGGCAAACACCACCTTAACCAAATGATCAGTGTTAATATCCACCAGTAATAAATCATGTTGATATCATGTACTTACCTCTGATACGATACAGCAAGGGCACACACATCACCTCTGTGTAGTCTTCCAGAATAATTCATCACCTCAGTCTGTTCGTGACAAAATATCAGACCCAAATTGAGGGACATGCTACAAAACACCTGACTACTACTAAACCCTCAATGACATGAAATACAGGGAAAGACCAAGAAACTGTCCCATGATGGAAGACACCAAGGGGACATGTAGACCAAATGCTGTGTGGTATCCTGAATTGGTCCTGGGAATAGGAAAAGGACATACAGGAAAAATTAGTGAGATCTGAGCAAACTTTTTTTTTTTTTTTTAAGATTTTTATTTTAGGGATGCCTGGGTAGTTCAGTCGTTAAGCTTCTGCCTTCGGCTCAGGTCATGTTCCTGGTGTCCTGGGATCAAGCCCCGAACCAGGTTCTCTGCTTAGCAGGAAGACTGCTGCTCCCTCTCCCACTTCCCCAGCTTGTGTTCCCTCTCTTGCCATCTCTCTCTTTGTCAAATAAATAAATAAAATCTTTTTTAAAAAGATTTATTTTAAGTAATCTCTACACTCAATGCAGGGCTCAGACTTAGAACTTTGAGATGGAGGGTCCCATGCTCTACTGACTGAGCCAGCCAAGTGCCCCCGCCCAAGTAAACTAAGATGTTAACATTGAAGGAAGCTGAGTGAAAGGTACATGGGAGTACTGTACCATCTTTGCAACTCTTCTGTAGATCTAAAATTATATCAAAGCAAAATGTTAAAAACTGTCATGATTAAAAAGTTTTAAAGTGATAATATTTCCTGCTGTACTTTCATGTACGTTTGATATTTTTCAGAAGTTTTTTTTAAGGGTGATACTAGTTATATGTTTTCTGAACTAGAAAGTAGATGAGCTAGAATTTGAACAGAGGATGTTCTGTCTGCAAAGCTGTTGTGCCAGAAGGAGGTACACATAGTCAACTATTTAAAGAAAAGGTGGGGAGGGGCCGCCTGGGTGGCTCAGTGGGTTAAAGCCTCTGCCTTTGGCTCAGGTCATGATCCCAGGGTCCTGGGATCAAGCCCTGCATCGGGCTCTCTGCTCATCGGGGAGCCTGCTTCCTCCTCTCTCTCTCTGCCTGCCTCTCTGCCTACTTGTGATCTCCGTCTATCAAATAAATAAATAAAATCTTTAAAAAATATATAAAAATAAAAAATAAAGAAAAGGTGTGGGAGGCCTGTGGAAAAATGACAAGAGGAAAATACCCCCAAATGGTAGTTACTGGGTTAAGGTGGTAGAATTCTAAGTGTTTTGTTTTGATCTCTTTTTCCAAATTTACTGTACCTACTTTTATACTTAAAAAGAAAACATAGAGTAGCAGAACCTTTAGAATAGCAGAGCTTTAATTCCATGACCTTCTAGAACTGTGAACTATTTTACTGGTATTAAGAGGTAGTTGGCACTGTAGTACCAAAGTGGGGAGGAAAAGTGTGGAAGTGTTCCTGCTCACAGCTGTAGTTGTATTCATGCCCATTTTATCTCTTCAGTTTAAAAATACTTATTGAAATAGTAGTAATTTAAGAGAAAGGCTTGACTCCTTCTTTGCCATTGTCTCACAGTTGGAGGCGAACAGGCATTTTCATAGGCCACGTTAAATATATCCAAATAAGATAAATGATTCTTAATTGGTTCCTAGTTCCAAAAAAGAGAGTACTTTACCCATCTCTTGGAACAACTGGAAAAATGGAATATGAACTGAATATTACAGGATTATTGTTCATTGTCTTAGATGTGATAATAGTTTTGTGGTTTTATAGGAGACCGTCCTTACTCATGCTGAAATATTTAAGGGTGAAGAACCATAGCATTTGCTGCTTACCTTCAGATGGGTCAGCAAACAGATAAAGCGTATATAGGAGAATGTTATTGTTGAATACAGGCAGAGGATATGCAGGTGTTCATTGTACTGCGGCTTTTCTGTGTGTCTGAAATTATCTTTTAAAAGGTTTGAGGAAAAGATAAACTAAAAAACATGTTAAATGTGTTTTTCTGTTGCGGTTTCAATAGAATTCCAGTTTCCTTGAGCATATAGAATGATCGGTGTGGAAAGGATGGGAAGAGTCCCAGCAGTTCATTTCAGACAAAATAAATAGAATGTTTAACAACAGAGTAGCTGGTTGGACAACTGTTCTAGGCCAAGACCTTTCACCAAGAACGAAATGCCAGTTTCTAATGTTTTTTCCTTTTTCGAACCAGCACAACAGATTTGTCCTGGACTGTAAAGACAAAGAGCCTGATGTACTGTTTGTGGGGGATTCCATGGTGCAGTTAATGCAGCAGTATGAGGTAAAGGTGGAAGAAGGGGTGGGGGGAGGTCTTGGCTCCTAAGGTAGATCCATTCATCACTAGCAGACTTTCACTCTGAGCCGAACCTGTAGGCTTATTCACGACACTTTAGAGAAGGTCTAGTTCAGAGTGTGAGGGAGGTCAGACCTACATAATGGGATTCTTTGTGCCACCAAGTGTGATGAGACAAAAAATTTTAGAATTGTTTCTGACTCCCTTTTTTGCCTTGGCTTCCAAGAAGCTTCCCTGTTACATTTACTTTAATTTGTCCTGGTCATGAGTCTCAAGTCTTACTATGTTTTACATTTTCTTATTTTGTGTATTTTTAAAAATTTTTATTTATTCATTTAATAGAGAATGTAGGGGACAGGGAGGGTTGGAGGGAAACAGAGAGTCCTAGGCAGACTCCACACTGAGCACAGAGCCCGATCCCATGATCCTCAGATCATGACCAAGAGTCAGACACTTAACTGACTCAGCCACCCAGGTGCCCCTTATTTTGTGTATTTTTGTGGGGAGCTGTTCCACATCTTTTTTTAAGATTTGCATACTTCTAAGTGTAGTTTATTTATTTATTTATTTTTAAGATTTTATTTATTTATTTGACAGACAGAGATCACAAGTAGGCTGAGAAAGAGGCAGAGAGAGAGGAGGAAGCAGGCTCCCTGCTGAGCAGAGAGCCCGATGCGGGACTCGATCCCAGGACCCTGGGATCATGACCCGAGCAGAAGGCAGAGACTTTAACCCACTGAGCCACCCAGGCGCCTTCTAAGTGTAGTTTAAAGGAAAGGGCAGCTTGATTCCTTTCTGGCTCCAGTGCTAAATTTCTTCATCTCATGGTTCTACTTCATCCTATTCATTTTGATGTGTGAGTAAAAGGAAGGGAGAGCTTACTGAGTTGGCACCTTGAGTATAAATGCTGGGACCCCCTAAGGGTCATCAGGAAGGACTGTGACTCCAGTTAGCTCAGGCTGAGGTCAAAGGCTGCATTAAGAACTGAGTGATGGAGCCTGGGTGGACCGCTTAAGCATCTGACTCTGGGTCCCTGGCCTTAATCTCACGATTGTGAGATTAAGTTCCAGCCCCACTTTGGGCTCCACGCTGAGCATAGAACCTACTTAAAAAATTAAGTAAAAAATATATTAAAAAATAATCACAGAAAGAACTTAGTGACACAGTGCCATCCTCAGAGCCCTGCAAACACCGAGTAGCTCACGATTTGCAGCATTACATTTGAATATCGAAAATGAAAATCATTCTTTCAGGTGCCTCACAAACACATTGCAGTGGAGGAATTTCATTTCTCACTCAGTTTAAATAAAGCCAGTTTTTCTCTTTTTAGATATGGCGAGAGCTTTTTTCCCCACTTCATGCACTGAATTTTGGAATTGGGGGAGATACAACAAGACATGTTTTGTGGAGACTAAAGAATGGAGAACTGGAGAATATTAAACCTAAGGTGAAATGAAACTAATGTTTTAAAGAATATCTTTAATCTTGAGTCTTTTGCAGGTAGTTAAATTGTCTGAAACTGCTAACAAAAACAGATTGCTTCTTTAAAACATTATTTTGTTACTGTTTTTGCTTTGTGCCCCCTTAACATAAATGATATTGTTGTCCTTGCTTACTAACATTGCATAAAGGTATTAAAAAATCAGTGTACTGCTTGCTTAGGTTATATTTGTAGTCAGTAATGCTCTTCTTCAGCTGTAGGAAGGGATTTGATACTTAGACCTGAATGCAGCACCAGGGGGAATCTGCTCAGACGTGGGCCACAGTGGCAGTGCCATGATTCACTTTAGGAAGTAATTTTAGAGCTTAACCATACAGACAAATTAGTAATCAAGGCCTCCAAGTTTTTCTGAAGAAAATTTGAAGCAGATGTGAACAGATGTTCATAAATGTGTACCCATTACCTTAACACAATATAAATGTCCTGAGTTGGAACACTGCATATAATCTTTTTCAGCTCTAAATAAGAAAAAAACAAAGTTGGTAACAGTTGCTTTGTTGAAAGTATGTTATTTTTTGCCTTTAAAACATTTTTTTATTTTTTAAAAAATATTTATTTATTTTAGAGAGAGAGCATGAGCAGGAAGGGCAGAGGGAGGGAGAATCTCAAGCAGACTCCATGCTGAGCCCCATGCAGGCCTTGAACTCATGACCGAGAATGTAACCTGAGCTGAAAGCAGGAGCTGGGCGCTTAATGGATTCCACCACTCAGGCGCCCCTTTTTATTTATTTATTTATTTATTTATTTATTTGTATTTATTTAATTTAAAGATTTTTATTTATTAGAGCACTGCTGCAAGTGGTGGGAGGGAATAGAGGGGAGAGGAACAAGCAGACTTCATGCTAAGTGCAGAATATGACATGGGGCTCGATCCTATGACCTAGAGATTGTGATCTGCATCAAAATTAAGAGTCAGACACTTCACCAGCTGAGCCACCCAGGTTCCCCCCGCTTTTTTTTTTTTTTTAAGATTTTAGGTAATCTGTATATCCAATGTGGGGCTTGAACTCACAGCCCTGAGATCGAGAGTCCCATGCTCTACTGACTGAGCCACCTAGGCACCCCTATTTTTTGGCCTTTCTAATAGAAAAACTTGTCCATGTTCCTGTCTTTTGTGACAGGGTAGAAAGTTACTTTTTTGGTTTGTATAGTAAGAGGTATGTCTCTAGGTGACAGCCACCTCATAAATTAATTTTTTTTTAAGGGATAAAACTGTTGAAACTTCATCTAGCCTCCTCCCCAGCTACTCTTCAGTCTGTGTGTTTATTTATACCAATTACGTTCTCTTGGGTACTTCTGTTATTTTTTTCTGGAAGTCAGGGAGTTTCTATGGCAGGAGTTGCAAATATTTTTCCCTGGCTTTCTTACATATCACCTTTTTTTAATATTTTCTTCATAATGCAGAGTTTTTATTTTTACACAGTTGAATTTGTTACTTTTTTTTTGTGTAAGTTCTGGATTTTGAGAGATTAGCTTCCAATTCCACAATGATGAAGGAATTTTATCATTTCCTCCTAGTGTTGTTTTATTGCTTCTTAATTAATCTGCTTGGATTTTCCTAGTGTTGTTTTATTGCTTCTTAATTAATCTGCTTGGATTTATCTGGAAATGTATGAGGCCTAAATCAGTGTTTGAAGATGGCTGCTCAGTTGAAGTTATCCCTACCATTTGACAAGATCACCTTTGCTTCTTTTGTTTTTTGAGATGAGATTTTTATCTAAAGAGTGATAAGTATTTTTATCTGAACATTAGATTTATATCTAGACATTCCTTTATTCTTGGTTATTTACCCCTCGTCCCTCTTTTTTTTCTTCCCTCGATTATAGGTCATTGTGGTCTGGGTAGGAACAAACAACCATGAAAATACAGCAGAAGAAGTAGCAGGTGGAATCGAGGCCATCGTCCAACTTATTAATACAAGGCAGCCACAGGCCAAAATCATTGTATTGGTATGTAGTCTTCGGGTTGGTAGTCTTTTGATGTCATCAAGTCAGGTCAGGAATGTTTTTAGAAATATGATCACTCATGAATATAGAGAATCTTTAGGTGGAAACAATTTGTGATTCTCCTGAGAGGCTCTTCTCTGATATGTCCTGTTGTGTTACTACTGGTTCCATCATTTCCCAGACCAGCTCTGGGGGTCCTCTTTTATCTGCTCATCCTTGTTTAGAAGTGGTTGTCTCAGCCTTAGTTTTTTTTTAACTGTCTTTTTTTTTCAAAGATTTTATTTATTTATTTGATAGACAGAGATCACACAAGTAGGCAGAGACGCAGGCAGAGAGGGGAGGGGAGAAGGAGGCTCCCTGCTGAGCAGAGAGCCCGATGTGGGACTCGATCCCAGGACCCTGGGATCATGACCCGAGCCAAAGGCAGCGGCTTAACCCACTGAGCCACCCAGGCGTCCCTTTTTTAACTGTCTTATAATTTTTTAAATTAGCTATGAAACTTGCCCTAGCCCTGAGTCTGTTTTTATTAGACTGGGTTTGGATTAACTTAGATGTGTTGTTCAGTCCCCCTGTTAATATGTTAAAGGTGGATTCTATTTATTAGAATCTCTGAATTCTCTAAAACATTGGAGATTCTGTTAGCAAAAAAAAATTGGTGCTTTATAGTCT
>ML109426.1:0-11305 GCA_003697995.1 Taxidea taxus jeffersonii | reverse complement strand
AAAGGCTTATACTTGTTTGTGTTTGTTGGGAAAGTGAAAGGGGGTGCTTGAAGAATTTTAGGGCTGTCATTGAATAAAGTTTAAGGCTGGGATGGGTAGGAGAGAGAGGCTATGGCCAAGTCATGTAAGGATTTGTATGCCTTGATAGAGGAGTTTGGATTTTTCTTATTGGTGCTGGTCCTTATTTTTTAATTCCATGATATTTAATATAATTTACTTGTTTATACCCTTGTATTACTCCAGAAAGGGTTGTGGTTAAGAGTCCACCTCTGAGGTACAGTGGCTGGTACTGAGCTGCTTAGGACACATTTGTTGCATGAATGTTGCTGAATAAATTCTCCATAAATAGTCTTTGTTTCAACCAGACTTTAAAATTTGATATACACTGGTGTTCTCTACAACACCCAAACATCAGCAGTACCCTAAATGACTCTGTGAGGGAATGATTGCAGAAATCACTGAACATAATAGCCATGATCCAGTGACAGTTACGAGAACTTTGTGGAAACAAGATTTACGATGTATTTAAGTGAAAAGTCCAAATACTAAACTGTATGTGTATTTTTTTTAAAGATTTTATTTATTTACTTGATAGACAGAGATCACAAGGAGGCAGAGAGGCAGAGAGAGAGAGGAGGAAGCAGGCTGTCCGCAGAGCAGAGAGCCCGATGCGGGGCTCGATCCCAGGACCCTGGGATCATGACCCGAGCCGAAGGCAGCAGCCTTAACCCGCTGAGCCACCCAGGTGCCCCCTGTATGTGTATTTTATTTAGAATTACTTAAAATACAGATGACCCTTGAAGGGCTGTGTATTTTATTTAGAATTACTTAAAATACAGATGACCCGGGGTGCCTGGGTGGCTCAGTGGGTTAAAGCCTCTGCCTTCGGCTCAGGTCATGATCCCAGGGTCCTGGGATCGAGCCCCGCATCGGGCTCTCTGCTTGGCAGGGAACCTGCCTTTCTCTCCGTGCCTGCTTCTCTGCATACTTGTGATTTCTATCTGTCAAATAAATAAAAAATAAAAATAAAAATAAATTAAAAAAAAAATACAGATAAATACAGATGACCCTTGAAGGGCACTGACCCCCCATACAGTCGAAAATCTCTATAATTTTTTTACTCCAAAATTTAACTACTAATAGTCTAATCAGAAGCTCTCCTGATAAGCAGTTGATTAACACATATTTGGCATGTAATATGTATGACGTACTGTATTCTCAACAATAAAGGTAGGGAAAAGAAAATGTAACTGAGAAAACCATAAGGAAAAGAAAATACATTTACAGTACTGTATTTATTGAAAAACATTTGTGAATACGTGGATCTGTGCACTTGAAACCTGTGTTGATCAAGGGTTTACTATAGTCCCTTTGTAAAGAGATTAGGGGCATGATATTTTTCTTTTTTGTTTCTTTTAACATGATAGTGTTTTAGTAATTAATTATTACTGGGAAAAATCACATGACATACCTTTGGTATTTTCATATTAAGGAAAATGCAGTGCAAACACATAAGGTGCTTTTCTCGTCCTTGCTTGAAAATCAGAGGTGCAGTGCCATGTTCTTAAGGTTTACTCATTTTTTTATTGCTTTGACTGTCACGGTATTCTTTGACCGTTGGAGCAGAGTGTGTGTATGTAGTTCACTGGCCATCCTTCCTGGTTGCTCACATTTCATTGAAACTTAGATATGGAAGCACGGAGGGCAGTTCTTTGTGTTAGATGCAGAGCCCAATGCTTTACCAGTTATGTAAAGGAGGGTTGACGATTGACTTCATCTGTGGAATTTTTGAGGCACTTAACAATGAGAAGAGATGGTCCAGGGTAGCAGAGTCGTAATTATCTATAATTCTCATTTGGAACTATACAATCACATACTAAAGTGGTAATAAAGCTTCCAACATTTTTGCTGGAAAGAATTAAAGCAGACGTGTGAGCAAGTACTTACTTTGGCATAAAGCTTTTTTTTTTTCTTAGTAGAATACCCACAGAAAATCTATTTTTATAAAATAAAACGTCTTAACCATAGTCCATAAGAGAAATGGGTAGAAATTATTTTGCCTACGTAGGAATAACTTGTGTGCTGTCATTATTTACAAACTGACTGAAAGGTTGTCTGACAATAATTTTTAATAGGGTCAACATCTATAAAAGGACGTTTCTAGTTTGAGATGACAAGCCTTGCTCCTGCCACATAAGGGTGGACCTTTATCAACTAGAGGAGGACAGACATGGGATTTACCTGAAAGTTAGATAATTAACATAAGTTAAAAATGAATGTAGGAAATATCTGTCTTATCCTAGCAGATATTATGTGGCTCTGATTGTTCAAGACCACATTTGTTCCCACTGTTTCTCATGTACAGTAGGACAGGTTCCATGTAGCACCCATAAATACCGCCAGCACTCTTAGCGAAATCAGAGAAAGACAACTATCATATGATCTCCCTGATATGAGGAAATGGAGATGTAACGTGGGGGGGTTGGGGGGTAGGAAAAGAATAAATGAAACAAGATGGGATCGGGAGGGAGACAAACCATAAGAGACTATTAATGTCACAAAACAAACTGAGAGGGGCTGGGGGGAGCAGGGAGGGAGAGGGTGGTTGGGTTATGGACATCAGGGAGGGTATGTGCTATATGGTGAGTGCTGTGAAGTGTGTAAACCTGGCGATTCACAGACCTGTTCCCCTGGGGCTAATAATATATGTTTATAAAAAAATAAAAAAAATTGGGACGCCTGGGTGGCTCAGTTGGTTAAGCGACTGCCTTCGGCACAGGTCATCATCCCACATTGGCTCCTTGCTCAGTGGTGAGGCTGCTTCTCCCTCTGCCTCTGCCTGCCATTCTGTCTGCCTGTGCTCGCTCCTGCGCGCTCTCTATCTGACAAATAAATAAAATCTTAAAAAATAATAATTAATAAATAAATAAATAAATAAAATTGTTTGAAAAAAATACCACCAGCATTGGAGCTAGATGATTCTGGTGACTGTGTGGAGAATGAATTGAAGGGAAGACCACACTGGAGGTAGGAAGACCAGTCAGGAGACTTTACGTTACCTGAGTGAATAGTGATGTTTCCAAGCCATAGCAGCATGTGTAACTGGAATGGAAGGGGTAAAAGTGTTTTGGAAAGTACTGAGGATGCAAAAGCTGAGTAGTTTAATGATAAATAGATAAGGTATGTGAGGTGAAAGACGCAGGGATGTTGGAATGGTGAGTTGGTACAGAGAATGTGGAAGGAGCATAGCAAGGGGAGATGATGAGTTGCTTTTGGACACGTCAGGTCTGGAGTGCCTCAGGAAGTTTGGGAAATTTGGTTCTGGGCTAGAGCGTTCAGAGTGGGCCAAATAGTGGGCCGAGGACAAGACCCTGAAGCATACCAACAGTTAAGGGACAGGAGGAGGAATGGGCAAACAACTGTCACTAAAACCAATCTAGTCTAGAATTTCTGGTCTAGTGTTTGAGGAATCAAAGTTTCAAGAGTGTCAAATGCAGCAGTCCTTCCAGGAATCTTGGAAACCACAGATAAGTCAGTAGAGAAAAACCAGTGACTCTTCTCATCTTCTGCTCTTCTCTGCTTTGCCCCAGGGTTTGTTACCTCGAGGTGAGAAGCCCAACCCGTTGAGGCAAAAGAATGCCAAGGTGAACCAGCTCCTCAAGGTTTCCCTGCCGAAGCTCGCCAATGTCCAGCTCCTGGACACAGACGGGGGCTTTGTGCACTCGGACGGTGCCATCTCCTGCCACGACATGTTTGATTTTCTGCACCTCACAGGAGGGGGCTACGCCAAGATCTGCAAACCCCTGCATGAACTGATCATGCAGTTATTGGAGGAGACCCCAGAGGAGAAACAAACCACCATCGCCTGACTGGCTCCCATCAGTGTTACTCGCACCCCAGCTTCCTCAGATCAGTTATATCACTGGCACTACAGAATCCTTCTCTTTCCTAAGGCACTTTGCATTGTAGAATGTTCCTGGATGTTCATATCTAGTGTTTGAAGGGGAGGAGGGATTTAAACTGGTCCTGTACATAGAAGGTTGGTTTGACACAGGGGACAAATTAGCCAAGGAAGATTGTTGTTTAAATTCATTTGAAACCAGAAGGGGACTTTTTTAGTTGTATGTGTGACATACTCATTGAATTATCACAGTTTTTCCTAGGACAACATCGAGCCTAAGGACTGAACAAGATAAAGATTTTTTTTTTCTTGGCTTTTCTTTCTATGGATTATGTCATATAGAGTAACGATCAGGATCACACCAACTTGGCTTTAAAACAGATGTCTTTTCCAGTTTTTAAAGTTAATAATTTAGCCCTGTGTTTTTAGTTTGCTTTACTCCTATGTATTCACAACATTTTCTTAACATACAGCATCAGATCAAACATGCTTGTGATTCAGATATGGGAGATGCTATGGTTACAAGTGAATTTGTTCCACTCTCTTAATCTTTCCCATGTTTAGCAGTGGAAGATAGGTTTTGCCCCATTTGGGGGACTCTACGGAGGGTATTATTTTTATGCTGCTGAATATCATGTCTATAATAGACCCATGCATGCAGCCTTTCCTCCCTATTTCCCTTCATCCCCTCTTTGTTTTTTGGGGGGTTCCTTGTTGACATTACAGGCTTTTAACACATTTTTGACCTAGGAGCTCTGTTGCTGGAAGTGTAAGTCCCCAGCCAGTTACTCTCATGATGATAGTACTGATGTGCAACTCATTCTTGTATGGTGCTCTGTGCGTAGTCTGTGTAGTGCTGTCCACATTTGGAGTTCTGGTTTGGTTTGGTTTGTTTTTCCCTCAAAATGTGCTACACTTTCCTTTTTTGGAGAGAGAGAAAAAAAAAAAGGCAACCAGAACTCTGTTTCCCATTCCATAAGCCCTGACATTATTTCGAGTTTTATAGTATCTTAGGATGTATATTTTATTTTTTTATTGGCTTAGTTTTTTAAATTATATCAGTCCAGAAAAATTTGGCCTTTTTTCATGGGGAAGCAAATGGAACTGCTCTTCAGAGTAGGCATTCTACCTTGATCCCACCATTTTAGTGAAAAAGAACTAGGTTTGTTTGACTTTTGAGAGAGAGCTCTTTGGAGAGAGCTCTTTATGATCTTAATGGTTTGCTTGAGCTTCAAGAACTGCCATTTCAAAAATGGTGGGACAGTAGTACATGGTTCATTGTTCAGTATACCTGTGGGATGTGTACAGACTGGACCTACAAACAAATATTTTAAACTGGACCAGGTGGGTATTGGAGTAGCCTATCAAAATGTGCTCTGCACTGATTGTGCTTAACATTCAAGTTCAGCGACTGAGGCATATGTCCGATGTTCTGCTTGCAAGGCAAGTGCTGGTGCTTTGGCAAGTTGGAGGGGTTGCTGATTCGTGCTAGGAGCCGCTTCTCATGGAGAGGGGTAGAACTCGGGCTGATGTTTTTCTTGTGAAACATCTTTCTAGGAATTTTTCGGGTTTTATTTTTAGTCTTTTTTTTTTTTAATACGTGTCTGAATGTATCATGTCTTCACTAACGACAGAAAGTACATGTGATGTTTACTAGACTCGTTTCCTACATTAAGGTTCCCTCTGTGTTTAGGAGCCCAGATTCTTGAGTTTATCAAGACCGTTTTTTTCTTAGCTGAGGCATAGTTCCATGGAGGGCAGAGAAGTTTGTGTGCGAAAAGACCGATCTTATCCAGGTCTTTTTCCATTTGCCAGAGGCGGGAGTATTGCCCACACAAACCCATTAGGTTGCTCCTGCAGCATGCGCTTCTGCTTTCCTCTTGCCTAAGGATCAGATAGCCCTTGGTGAGCTGACCTTCGGCTCCTTTGCTTATGTGTGTAAACCTTGGGTGTTAACTACATTTTATACCTACTGGAGCAACTCGAGCAATAGTATCTGAACCACTAGCCTCTTAAATAAAATCTGCCCCATCGCTAATGTGCAGATACTGAGTCCACTTTCATTTCTTGCCCACTTTCTTTGCACTGCTTTAGGCAAAAAGTGTTCATCTGTTTTTCTTTGATTGACATCCCTGTTTGCTACAGTGACAAAACTCAATGCTTACTCTTTGGATTTCTCTCTTTATACTTTCATGTATATTTAAATGTTATGCACTGTCCAAATGAAATGTCCTAGTTGTCATTGTGATTAAGGGGCCAACTTTCCAGACAGCTAGCAGAGGTGTTCTCATCCTCCCCCCGAGCAAGTTTTCATTCCTTCGCCCATCCATTCCCGATACGTTGCTGGCAGCCAGTGATGGCTGTGGATTTCTGTGGACACATCGTAAATGTGGCAGGTTGAGGATGTCCTGCCAGGGATGACCCAAGGCATGGTGTTTTGCCACCTCTGTATTCTAGGCTGCCATGCGCAAGTGGTCTGGCGCCCAATTTAGGGTCTTTTTAGACTGTTGGGGGCATCTTTCTAAACCAGAACTTCTGTGAAAAACCTTTACCCAACAACACAAATCTTGAGTAGCTCATGCCCTGCTCTTAAGAATTCTGTCTTTCCTTAACAAAACAAAAACACTTTTTTTAAAATCTAGTCACTGTTTACAGTTGTATGCTAAAGCCTGAAATATTGTCTGTGCTGTGGTGTATGAGCATTGCCAATTTTATATTTATTGCAGTGAAGAAGAAACTAAAAATATATGAAAATGAGGAGCATGTCCACGCTCCTAAATCTGTGTGGGTGCATGTGGGAGAAGTGAATTGGGGTCTCTTGAAAGGAGGCTTTTTGGAGTGGGGTCTCCCAGGCTTCTCCTTGGTGTTCCTGCTTGGGGATCACTGCTGCTAGCTGACTGGACCTCCCCAACAGAAGTTTGTGATTCTGCTTTGGCGAAGTTTCATTGACTAGTAGAACTCATTCTGTTTTAGTGCATATTTCAATATAAATGTAAACATTTCACTCAAACTTGCTTATGTCTTTCTGTCTCCTTTATCAGAGTCTGGATTCCAGTGGAGGGAAAAAGGGATGCTTCCCCACTCCCCCCATACCCCCCCGAACCTTATCACAAGCACATTGGATACTTAGAACATCCTGCTGCTTTTCTGGGGAACTGAATGTACTGAGCTGACTGTCATCACCTCTCAGGGTTGAAGGAGGGAAGGATGGGATGAGCAGATACAGGGAACCCTAACTAGACACCTGGGGAAATTGTCAAAGGAAGTATTTCAGATTGGTTATGCGTATCTGTCAGTTAAAAAGAACTGATTCTTAAACTGTTAAACTAACCTCTTGGTCTTTTTTCCTAATTTCAATCTTCAGAATTTATTCACATTAAATTTGTAATATCCACTGTTAATCACTCTATTCCTCACACTAATAATCATCAGTTTCCATTTTTACACTTTAGAGTAACTCTTTGTTACTCTAAAACACCCCCCACCCCAGCATGCACTCGAGTGCTTCAAATTAATTGGACTATTTTGAGTTCCTGTAACATCTAGGGAGAAAGTCCTACTAATATTATGTAGGTGTATCTATCCCTATTCTGCTATTGCCTGAGAGGCCCAGGGAGGGATGGATGGTATCCATCTAAGATGTCCTATAATTTTGGTGCCTGAGCTGGGATTTGAATCCAGCTTTAAAACCAGATTTCAGAGTCCTTGCCTTGCCACTACTCATCCAATCTGGGCTGTCTTTCTCATTGTAGATTCTGATTCAGTGAGTTCATGACAGATACATTCCTAGTTTCCTTTCATTTGAAGGTCCTGAGAATGAAGTGAGCATCTTCTCACCTGGAACAAGCCAGCAGCTTCCTTCAGACCTTTGTGTGGCTGGTATACTCCTTTACCGTTCTGTCCTCCACACGGCCACATGATTATTAGAATTTATTTAAAGTTCGTTACCTGGCCATCTTGCTTTCTACCTAAAACCAGCAGTAGAGTGAAATTGTGTTTTTGGAGCAAGAACTTGTGGTACACATGAAGGGGTTCAAAGACTGCTTGGCTGTTAACATGTCCCTAAGTTCAGACTGACAGGAAGACACTTGGGTAAATGAAGTTTAAGATCTAAAGGAAACAGGAAACTATAGTCAAATGGTGAAAAGATAAAATAGAAAGTTACCAGCTTCCATGTGCTGAGGAGTGGGTAGATGAAAACATTGAGGGTTCATTCATACAGAGACTTTAAGACAGCAACAGCTGCCTCCTCGCAGTACCCCCTCACCTGTGAGTGTGGACTGTTTGTGCAGACAGGTTAGGCTGGTTGTCTGCTATAGACCACCTCATCTGAGCTGGATGAAGGGCATCAGTGGCGTCAGGCCCATAACATGATGTGACCGCAGAGTTCAGGACAAGAACCTTGAGCATGGACTCAGCTCTCACGTTGCATCTTTGCCTCCCCAGTCTTAAACAGCCTGACCCAAGTATGACCTCTTCACAGTAATGATAGTCGAGCAAGGGTCAGTTACTTAACTGGGCCATCAGGACCTAACCTGATGACTAGCGACCAACCACGCCAGCGGTAATTACAGCAGATGGCTATGCCACTAAAATGTTCCTTAGCAGCTGCAAGCTTCTGTGTGTTTTGTATCATCTACTTTATCATTCTTCACCACAGTGATGCTACTGAGTTAAACTGGTTCAGTCCTGGAAGAGGAGAGAATATGGAGATACTAAGATATTTCTGTTTTTCTAGTCCTCTTCCTCCCCTGTCTAATCACACCAGGTTCTTCTCTACCCTGTCCTCCCCTGGAAGCTTTGCTTTTGTCAGGAGTTCACTGGTTCCCCTGAAGTCACAGGCAGAAGTGAAAGCAGCCCGGGCCCTTTGTTAAGCACATCCAAACTACTAGCCAGGTGAACTTCTTCACTGGCCCGGGACAAGTGGGTAGGAGGGAAGGCTCCCTCTCCAGCACCCACTTGGGGAAAAACTGGACAAAACCAGCAGGAGAGTCCCATCTCCTAGTTTTCTCCTGTCATTGCAGGGGTGAAATCTTTACTCAGCTATGTATTTTTACATAGCCATGAAGCAAAGGTCTTAGATGTTTGATAAACACATAGTCTATCTTCTACTCTGGCCTGATTTTATACTACTGCTTTTATGTTCTCAAAAGACATTTTGCAAAACTGCTTAAGCTTGACCTTTGTGACACGACAGTGTACTGTGGTAAGCTTATCAATAACTAGCAGTCGAAGCCATTAGATAGAACATTCAATGCTCTCCATGACTTGACCCTCTTCAGTGCATATCCTCCCACCCCTTTGAACCTTCGTGCCAATAGCACTGAACTTTGAGTCTATGACTTTGCTCCAAGTTGAGACACCTTGTCTGGAAAATGTTCCTATTCCTTTGCTAGACCATCTTCTATTCATCGCCTCAGGGACACCTCCTGGGGTGTTTTCTGATTTCTCCTGATTTCCCTCATTTCCAGCTCTGGTTTGTACTAGTTTGTACTAGATCTCTCATCTCTGAGTTTCCATAATATCTTGTGTACATCTTTTACCATTGCACTTACTCTGTATTATATGCTTACCTATTTGTCTACACTGTTAGATTATGAATTCTTAAGAACAGAGAATGTGTTGTAAGTATCTGTGTTCCCAACACCTAGCTTAGTGACTAGTACACACTAGGCATTGAATAAACGAGAGATTGAATGAACAGGAGATTGAGTGATTTGTTCATGGTCTTCTAGCCAACTGTCAGCACTGAAATCAGAATACAAATCTTTCAACTGCACTTCCTGTTCTTTCAATGATACTGTGCTGCTGCTTGTGAGGAACAATGCAGGTTATTAATAAGGATAAACAAAAGTCACTTAAAAACTAGATGCCATACATACCCATCACAAAAGTTTTCCACATATTTTCTGGAATTATTTTATTGAAACTAGATGGAATTAAGATAGTTTATTGGTTTTGGTTTTTGTTTTCTGTTTTCAAAGATGTTATTTATTTGTGAGAGAGACAGCAAGAGAGGGAACACAAGCTGAGGGAGTGGGAGAGGAGAAGCAGGCTTCCTGCTGAGCAAGGAGCCCCATGCCAGGCTTGATCCCAAGGGACCACGACCTGAGCTGAAGGCAGACGCTTAACAACTGAGCCACCCAGGCACCCCAATAAGATAGTTTTTTTTTAAGATTATATTTATTTATTTGACAGAGAAACAGAGACCGCAAGACTCAGAACACAAGCGGTGGGGGGTGGGGGGGTGGAGAAGCAGGCTTCCCGCAGAGCAGGGAGCCCAACGTGGGGCTCCAACCTAGGACCCTGGGATAATGACCTGAGCCCAAGGCAGACACTTAATGACTGAGCCACCCAGGTGCCCCCCCCTTTTAAAAGACAATAAGATAGTTTACAGGAAAAGTGAAACTGAAGAAAAAGACTGGTTCAGAGGAACAAAGGTATCATGGATGAGAGAATCATCTTTGTGAAGGCTCAGAGGACCAGTGAGGTAACAGGAGAAGCTACAGGAGGTAGCCTGTATGTGAGCCAGAGTGTAAAGAGAGGATACTCTTTCTATTATTGAGAGCAACATGGAGTAAGGGCTGAGAAGCTGCCTCTGTTATCTGTAGATAACAGCCAGAGAGGACGAAAAGGTTCTTGAGTTGCATCTTCTGATTTCGTAGCTGGAGACCCAAGCTTTCTTGAAATAGGAGGATGGCTTATTCTTAATCAGTGATCTTTGGAGACAGATTTGAGTTGATCAATTTTTGAATCTCCTTGTTTTCAGTAGCCTGATTGACCAGCTTCATTTCCTGCAAAGCTCTGACGTTGATTCCAGCACATGGCCACAGGAAACAAGGATGCAAGGCCTGAATGTATTGTTCCTGTTTTTCAGTCTGAATGGTGAAAGCCCAGGAAATGGAAAGTGGCTGATCTGTCTGTGGCAGAAAGTTTGTCCCCTCAGTCAAAACTGCTCTCCCTTGACTCCCCTCCTACTTTTGAGACAATAGTTCAGGATGATGAATGTAGCCAAACCCAGCTCCCCTGTGCTGCATTTAGGAAGTAAATGCACATAAGATATGACTCTTGAAGGCTCAGAAAGTTTAATTTCACCATGATGCACAGTGCAGGGACTTACACAGAACTTTCTGACATCAAAGTCCTTGCTTTTTCCATAGTAACATGAAGCCATGTGACAGGTTTGAGACCAGAGCCCCAGAATGACGGAGTAAATACTCTGAGCCCTAATCTGATGTGCATCCCGTTTTCATAGGCCTTAGAAAGATGACCAGACCCAAGGGCAGCCCTGAGAAAGAACAGCGCTTGCACAGTGGAGAGAAAGGAGGGCTGTACAGTGCTTTTGCTGCTGAGGCTCCTGGGCCATTCTGTTTGAGCTCCCCCTGGATACACTGAGACCCTTTT
>ML109425.1:19488-83189 GCA_003697995.1 Taxidea taxus jeffersonii | reverse complement strand
TTTTTTTATTTTTTTTTAAGATTTTATTTATTTATTTGTCAGAGAGAGAGAGCGGGCAGGCGAGCAGAGGTAGACAGAGCAGCAGGCAGAGGCAGAGGGAGAAGCAGGCCCCCCGCCAAGCAAGGAGCCCGATGCGGGACTCGATCCCAGGACACTGGGATCATGACCTGAGCCGAAAGCAGCCGCTTAACCAACTGAGCCACCCAGGCGTCCCTTAAATCCTTTTTTAAAGATTTTATTTATTTGACAGAGAAATAGCAAGCACAAGTAGGCAGAGCAGCAGGCAGAGGGAGAGGAAGAAGCAGGCTTCCTGCTGAGCAGGGAAGCTGACGTGGAGCTCAATCCCAGGTCCCTGGGATCATGACCTGAGCCAAAGGCAGACACTTAGGGACTGAGCCACCCAGGCACCCCTATCTTATTTTTTAGAGGAGTTTTGGGTTCACAGCAAAATTGACAGCAAGCAGGATGCCTGGGTGGAGCGGTTACCTTCCGCTCAGGTTATGATCCCAGATCCCACATCGGGCTCCTTGCAGGGAGCCTGCTTTTCCCTCTGCCTGATGCTCTCCCTGCTTGTGCGCTCTTTCTCTCTGACAAATAAATAAAATCTTAAAAAAAAAAACAAAACAAGAACTGACAGCAAGATACAGAGATTTGCCATATATCCCGTGACTTCACATAAGTCTCTCTCCTTATCAACAGCCCCCTCTACAGTGGTACATTTGTTATAACTGATGAACCAACAGTGACTTGTTATCATCCAAAGACCATGGTTTTACATAAAGGTTCCTTCGTGGTGTGCATTTTATGTGTTTGGGTAAATTATAACGACATGTGTCCACCACAATAATTCATACAGATTAGTTTCATTGCCCTAAAATTTCAGTCTCACTGCCCTAAAAATTCTCCACTAATTGCTCCTCCCTCTTGCCTAACCTCTGGCAACTACAGATATTTCTGTTGTCTCCAGAACTTTGTCTTTTTCAGAATGTTATGTATTATGTAGCCTTTTCAAAATGGCCTCCTTGACTTAGTAATATGCATCTAACTTTCTTCCTTGTGTTTTCATGACTTGACAGCGCTCTAGGTTCTGGATGATATTCCATTGTCTGGATGTACCAGTTTATTTACCCATTCACTTACTGAAGGATATCTTGGTTGCATCCAAGTTTTGGTGATAGTGGATAAAGTTGCATGTAAACATCCATATGCAGGTTTTTGTGTGGAAATGTTTTCAAAGCCTTTGGGTAAATAAGTCTATGTTAGTTTTGTAGGAAACTGCCAGACTGTCGTCCAAAGTGACTGTGCCATTTTGCGTCCCCACCAGCAATGAATGAGAGTTCCTTTTGCTCCACATCCTCACCAGCATTTGGTGGTGTCACTGTGAGCTTTCTTTTCACTCTTCTCTGACCATAGTTTTCCCATTCTCAGTTGATACCGACTCCATCCTTCCAGTTGATGAGACTAAAAATCTCAGGCTCTTTTTCTTTTTTTTTTTTTAAGATTGTATTTATTTATTTGACAGACAGAGATCACAAGTAGGCAGAGAGGCAGGCAGAGATAGAGGGGGATGCAGGCTCCCTGCCGAGCAGAGAGCCCAGTGCGGGACTCGATCCCAGGACCCTGAGATCATGACCTGAGCCGAAGGCAGAGGCTTAACCCACTGAGCCACCCAGGCGCCCCTGTGTCCCTTACTTTGTAATTGGGAATTGTTCCTGTCAACTCTTGCATCCTGTTTTTTTTTTCTTTTTAAAGATTTTATTTATTTGAGAGGGAAAGAGTGAATGTGAGAGAGAAGGAGCAGGGGGAGGAACAAAAGAAGGGAATGAAGCAGACTCCCTGCTGAGCAGGGAGCCCAACACGGGCTCCACCCCCGAATCATGACCTGAGCTGACTAAGCCACCCAGGGGCTCCAACTCTAGTGTCCTGCTTACATAATCTCAGTAGTTTGGGGTGACTTTTTTGTTTTCTCATACAGTAAGGAGTTCTGAGGTACTTTTCTATAACTTCTATTCCAGATGTGGATTCATTCATTTTTTTCAGGAAGATCTGTTATCTTTTAATAAAATGGTGTGTATATACTATATATGTATGTACATGTGTATATGAACATATATAGTTACAGAATCAAAATACTATTTTCGGGGGGGGGGTGACTGGGTGGCTCAGTTGGTTAAGCATCTGCCTTCAGCTCAGGTCATGATCCCAGGGTCCTGGGATCCGGTCCCCTATTGGGCTCCCTGCTCAGCTGGGAGTCTGCTTCTCCCTCTGCCTCTCCCTCTGCTTGTGTGCACTCTCTCTTTCACAAAAATATATTAAAAATCTTTTTAAAATACTATTTTTTACTTATAATAAGTACAGTAATTAGTTATCTTTATATGTATATTAATATAGGATATGTGTTCAGATTATGGTATTTAAAATATAGAAGTAACTCCTTTTCTTTGGCTTAAACCTGAATTTGGCACACATTTAGGTTTATTTATTTTTTTGTTTTTATTTTCAAGTTAAGTTTTATAACATTTTTGGCACCATATATATTTAGATAAATATGTAAGAAATTTGAAACAAAAGCCATGAACCAGATTCACTGAGAGCTGTCTGGCTTCATACTTTCTCCTCTATTCTTTCGTCACTATCACCTACAGGTGCTCGTTTTTGTAATTTTTAATTATGTTCTTAATATTTAAAAAATATGGTCATATACATACAGATAAATGGATATTAATTATGCTCCCTTTATTAGGAAAATATTGCTAAGTGCACACAATATTCTGACACTATTTTTTACTTAATTGTACGTCCTGGAAATGCAGCAGTCAAAAGAACTTTACTCATGGCTGCCTAGTGCCCCATTGTGAAAATGTACTATGATTCCTTCAGTTTCCTACTGATTGACATTGGGTTGGTTCCAATTTTTGTTATTACCAATAGTCCTGCAAAAAATTGTCTTGTACCTATGAAAGGCATGTCTAAATATTCATATTGAGTCGAGAAATTATGTGATCAAAGATGTTGTCTTGGTGTATTAAGAGTAACAAAATTTTCTATTTTAGTCTCCAGATTCCTGTGATTCAAATGAAAACAGCCACAGTTTCCCCTCTAAACTGATGAAATGATTTCCACTGACTTAAATGTGGGTATTATTTTCCTCACTCAGGCTGGACTTGGGAGCCTTGGGAGCGCCTCACTTCTTTGTCTTTCTATCTTTACCGCACTCACGAGGCATATGTTGAGGCCCACAGACTTGATTCTCGTCAGGGCAGTCACAACTGATACAGTGGTTCTTTTTTTTTTTTTTTTTAAGATTTTTAAAATTTATTTGACAGACAGAGATCACAAGTAGGCAGAGAGAAAGAGGAGTAACCAGGCTCCCTGCTGAGCAGAGAGCCCGATGCTGGGCTTGATCCCAGGACCTTGAGATCAAGACCTGAGCCGAAGACAGAGGCTTTAACACACTGAGCCACCCAGGCTCCCCAACTGTGGTTCTTTTTAATGACAGGATCTCTCAGACAACAGCAGCATTTGGGTTGGAATCTTTCCTGGATGATGCTGGAAGTGGGCTGGTCTTCTGTTCTCACCGAGTGGCCAGAGGGGTTTCCCTCGGCACCACCCGCCTCTGCAGCGGCTTCCAGGCCAGTAAACTCAACACTGACACCTCCATGTGGTCAGCCCAGGGTGGGATCCCCAAAATGCACTGGCTTCTGCTCTTTCCTCTGCTGGATCCTGCATCTCCTGTTAAATATCTTTACTGCTTTGCATGTAACTGGACCAAGAAAGAGAAAAAACATGAGTATGGAGAAAACATACAAATACTGTAATTCACCCATTCTGATCAAATCTGTAGTCTTACTCCATCCAGTCATGTTCTCCTTCATTATGTCACTCATTTGGGCCTCATGGCCTGGTCTTCTGGCTCCATCATCCTTGTCCTGCTCAGGCACAAGCAGCGAGTCCAATACATTCACAGCAACAACCCATTCTCTAGACCTTCCCACGAGGCTAGAGCCACACGTACTGTCCTGGTCCTGGTGAGCATGTTCATCTCCTTTTATTTCCTTTCTTCCATTTTGTCTTTGTGCGTAGGACTAACTGCGAACCCAAGCCACTGGTTGACGAATACCTGTGTGCTGGCATCTTCTGGCCTCCTGACATTCAGTCCCTTAGTGCTCCTCGCGCGGGACCCCGTGCCTCCCGATTTTCTGCTTTCTGGGGAAGAAAGTGATTTTTCCTAGTATGGTCTCCAGACGATAAGTTCCCTATAGGGCATCCTATAATTTAATTAAGTATTTATTTAATCATTTTGTGTGTGTGTGTTTACACATAAAACACTCATGTTTTCTGCCAGATGATCTATTATCCCATAGGGATCAGTATGGAATAAGCAAAAATAACCTTGGCCTCATACCGTGTATGTGATTGTCAAAAATGAACATGGTGTGAATATGACAATGACTTTTTAAAATTGCATCAGTTGGGACGCCTGGGTGGCTCAGTTGGTTGGGCGGCTGCCTTCGGCTCGGGTCATGATCCCAGCGTCCTGGGATGGAGTCCCACATCGGGCTCCTTGCTTGGCAGGGAGCCTGCTTCTCCCTCTGCCTCTGCCTGCCTCTCTGTCTGCCTGTGTTCGCTCTCTCTAACTAATAAATAAATAAAATCTTTAAAAAATAATAATAAAATTGCATCAGCTATTCATTGGAGAATACCAGGCAATAATGATAATGACCTGGGGGAGATTTTCAGTGTTCAGGAGTTCGGGAGTGGAAACTCACTATTGATTCAACTCTGAAGTGACATCCAGATTTACTACATTGTTAAAGCATATTGAGTGAAAAATGAGGGAACAGAAAATGACTGGGGAATATCCTAAATTGGTACAACACAAAGAGTGAAAAGATGGGCGCCTGGGTGGCTCAGTTGTTAAGCATCTGCCTTTCGCTCAGGTCGTGATCCCAGGATTCTGGGATTGAGTCCTGCGTCGGACTCCCTGCTAAGCGGGGAGCCTGCTTCTCCTTCTCCCACTCCCCCTGGTTGTGTTCCCTCTCTCATTCTGTCTCCCTCTGTCAAAAAAAAAAAAAAGTGAAAAGAAGTTCATGATGTTTAGCAGAGTATGTGGCATACAATGTGGCGAGGCAGGCAAGTAGGTGATATCTTCTGGCAGGTGTTGGAGGTCATGTCAATGATCAAAACCTTTCATAGGAAAGATCATAGATCTCTGAAAATTTTTGTCCAGTGAAATAATCAAAACTGTGATAAAAATAAAAAATAATTTAATTAAAATAAAATCTGGTACACACTATAATTTAGCCCTCTTTGACCTTACTTTACAATACTTTTTCATTTAAAAAATAATTGGTAAAATAATGCACTTCCAATTTAGCAATATTTAAGGGTCAAAGCCGAGAAAGAGTCTCTCCTCGACCAAACTTTAGCCAGGTTCCTGTCAGGAATCCTATTCCCAACTAGACCTCAACACTTGGACTTCTGTGCCCATCTTTGCATTGCCCAGTCTTAACAAGAATTCTATCAAGTTGGTTTAGCCAGAAACCATCCCTGCTTAATAGCTAATAACCCTTGATATCTGATCAACTTGCTCATCCTACCGTCCCCCAGATGTACTGATCACCTTTGCCTGCTTTAAGCAAGAATCTCCCTTACCCCTGAGGTTTTTCCTCAATACTTTTCCACCCACTGACTCCCACACTGCCTCCTGGCTATGAACCCCTGATTGTTCATGCTCTACTTGGAATTGAGCCAAGTTCTGTACTGGGATCTCTTTTCCAATATTACAACAGTTCCTGATTAAAAGCTGGTTTTGCTGCTTTAACTACAATTCAGTTCTGGTTCTCTTTAATGGATCTTGAAAGTTATCATTCTTTATGAAGTAAAACTGATTTTTAGAAAAATTTTTGAGTTGTTGATACTTAAAGGAAACTTTCAAAGAGTTCCATTTTTATTTCACCTTTATTTTCCATCTTTAAATAATCACTTGGGACGCCTGGGTGGCTCAGTTGGTTAAGCATCTGCCTTCAGCTCAGGTCATAATCCCAGAGTCCTGGGACCCAGTCCCACATCCAGCTTCTTGGTTAGCAGGGAGCCTCCTTCTCCCTCTGCCTGCCACTCACCGTGCTAACTTCAAAAATATAATACTTGGTTTTTAAAAAATATATGTGGCTAAATGTATAATTCTGTACTTCTATTACGTCTATAACTAAAATTGTATTAAAATTAATTTTATTTGTTTTATATATACATATATTTATTTATGTATCATTTATTTTAGAGAGAAGGCATGGGTGAGGCAGAGGGAGAGGGAGAGAGAGAATTTTAAGCAGGTTCCACACCCAGCACAGAGCCCAACATGGGGCTCTATCTCATGACTCTGAGATCATGATGTGAGTCAAAATCAAAAGTAGGATGCTTAACTGACTAAGCCACCCTATTATATTTTTTAGTATCGCATGTAAAATAGTTTAATGTATATAAAAACAAAACATATGCCTAACTTATCTAAATATCATGTTAATCCAATATATTTCAGCAACCTGTTTGTTATGAATGATAAATCATAATGAAATAAATTTCTGGCTTCTAGTAAACTCAAGAGAAACATTGTGTCTTATAGGAAGAGCTGTTCTTTTTCTTCATTAGACCATTGTCCTCTAATTGAAAATCTGCATGTTTTCTTTAGGAAGTTTAACGTGTGTTAATATTTTTTATTGGCTCAAGGTTTTATATAAGCACTTAGTGGCTCACTTTAAATGGGGAGCTCCGTTATCTAGAATATTGAATCATTTAAATGTTTCCCGAAGAAAATTGCCTGCCCTAAATCATCCTAGTGCCAGGTACCAGGCAACTAGGGACCGCCCTTAAAACCCAAAGCCCACCGGAATTATTCAGACTAGCCAATTTTCAGCTGTTTGCTGAAAACAGCCCTGCCTTGCCTTTCCTGTAGAAAACACAATGAAGTTTCACGGCTAGGCCTTCCCTTGGCTCCTGCATTGTGTCCTAACCAAAACCTGGTTTCCCTCTGTGGCCTTTTGTGGTATGCTATGGTTCTCATTTCTAGGGAAATGGTGAATAACATTAAACTTTTCTCTCAGTGGCATTGACCTATCCATGTTGTCACTAAGTCACCTTTATAAATTAAGACATGGGCTCAAATCAGCCTCCCTTGGCTGTATAATGCTACATCTTATACCCCATTTTTTGGCGCCCTCATCTTCTCTGTTTTCTGTTGTGCCTACCACATTCTAACATTGTACATAATTCAGTATATATTTCATATTTCTTCCTCTGTCTTTCTTGAATATGTAGAGTGTAAGCTTCTTGATGGCTGGGGTCTTTATCTCTTGTTTTCAAATTTGAAACATGCACTTAAGATAGTGCCTGAAATTCAGTAGGTTTTCATCGAATGTTTGTTAGAGCCGTGAATAGGCATGGTGTTACAGTATTCTTGTTCATCTTCATCCTTCTGGCAACACTTTTTTGTTTTGTTTATTATGTTTTTGGTGGGCAGCAAAGCAAGATTTATTGAGTGATAGTACAAAGCTCCCAAAGAGGGAGGGGACTCGAGAGGGTTGCCCTCTGGCAACACTTCTAAATGTTTGAATTCTCTTTCAAAGTAGATATTCAGCATTTTCAAGAATGGAAAGAAATTACATTTTGGAGACTAAACCTTCCTGTATGCAATGTTTCAGACCCCATATATGCTCAGCCTCATTCTCTCACTTCTCAGACTTTGATGTTTCCAACTTAATTTTTGCTGACATCTTAACCGTTTTCACTTGTCACAGATGTGTCCCCTGGGAGCCATTTTTTTAGTATATTTGTGCATAACTACAGAATTATATTGCTAGCTTTCAGTAATTTAAGCAATTCACAAATGTTTTTATTCCTTTCCTTCCTCCCTTTCTTTTGCTTTCCTTCTTTGTTTTCCTTCTTTCCCTCCTTCCTTCCCTTCTCCTCTTTCCCCTCCCTTGACCCTTCCTCTCCTCTTCTTCACCGTTTACCAAAAATAATCTCAAATCCCAATTCAGACACTGTCCCGTAATTGCAAGTGAAGTGAAAATCACTTCCTAGCAAAGAAACGAGATCTTGATGCTCTAAATTTTCATTTGTGGGTCAGATGGTCCCCTTTGCACATTTACTGCCACCAGCCCTGGCACATCAAAAAGCATTTATAATGTCCCTTTTCAGATGGGCAGCATATTCCTAGGGGGAAATCAGTGTATCTCAGCTTTAGGCTGAGGAGCGTTTGAATTACAGGTTGCTGCACCCCGGCTGGCCACCATCAGCGCCCCCACCAGCAGGAAAGTCCCTTCCTGACGGATTAACCCTCCCCAGCGTCCGCCCAGGCCCTGTCCGCTGACCTGACCTCTGATCCCGGGCCCCTGACCCAGCCAACGATCCCCAAACCGACTGAAAGCTTCAATCTACATGGATCTAAAAACCAGCAAGGAAATACGAGTGGACTGTGAGTGGACTCCAGATGATATTGCACATTATGGTGTCCGTGTGGCTTTGTGGCTTTGGGGAATATCTACAAGGACGTTCCCACACACTTCGGGTACCCACCCGCAGCGGACTACAAGGTACAGAACCTGGGCGCGGGCTCTTTAAGAGGGCCAAAGCCCCGCCCCGTTCTCTGAGCCTCGAGGCACTATTTCCCAGAGTCCCTCGCGGGAGCACGCTGCCCGCCCCAGCCCCTGAGGAGAGCAACTCCGCGGGTCACTAAGGCCAATTCCTCAGGGAAACTACAGTACCCAGAAGTCTCTGCGCAGCACGGAGGCGGCACCATTAAAAGCGCGCGCGAGCCGTCTGGGCGGGACTTCCGGCGTCTTCCTCGCGGCGGACATTTTGTTCGCTCCTGGTGGAGCTCTCGGAGCGGAGCTTTGGGAACGCCAGTACGGTTCAAGAGTGACCGAAGCGGAAAGGCAAGGGAGGAGACCCTGTGCTCACTGCAGAAAGGCTCGGGGGTGGCAGCGCGCGCGAAGGCTCCGTGGCCAGGGCCAGCCCACGGCGGCGCGTGGGTCCCGACCTGGGACTCCTTACGGGTCCCTGTGGTCCAGATTGTCATGGCGCCGGCCGCGGTGATGGATCCCGCGTAGGTGGGTACTTTGTGCTCCGGACCTTGACGCGTTTCGGTCCTTTCCTCTGAATCACGAGGCCACGAACGAGGGGCCCCTGTTGAGGTCGGTACAGCTTCGGCTCCGGTGTTCTGGGCCGTGGGGGCGTTTGTGGGGGGAGCCCCTTCCTAGCAGGCGGTGCGGTGAGCCGTCGAAGTGACTCTGGGCGACCGACGATCATGAGCAAAGGCTTGGAAGCGCGGCTGAGCCGGAGGACTCCGAAACCGGGCCCTGGGGTTGGCAGGGAGCCTAGAGGGCGAGCGGCGGCCCTGCGTGGAAAGGCAGCGTGAGCCGAGGTGCCCTCGCGGCGGACCGCTGGGAGCCGTGGGGGAGCGTGATGTGAGCTGGCTCGGGCGAGTGGGTCGCGGCGGGCTGGCTGACGGGCCTGGAGGCGGGGAGGCCGGCGAGCAGGGCGCCGACTCCCGGCGCGTTGTGGCTGCACCAGAGCTGCGGCGGGAGGTGGGGGTGAAGGGGAGGTTAGGGGTGAAACCGCCGGCATTCTTGCCGTGTCGGGTAACGGCGGTGCGGGGAGACGGGGTGGAGGGCCGGAGCGGTGTTGTGTCCCGGGGAATGCATCTTGGACATTGAAAGGCTCCTCTCGGAGAGGAGGTGGCCCATGGGCATCTGGCCGTGCAGGTCAGGGATTCTGGCGGGGCCTGTGTTGGAGACCACTGAGGGATGAGGCCCCAGGTCGAAGCCTGGAGGTGAGATGCGCGGGAAGGGTATTAACGGTGTGTTTACCTCCGGTGGTGCTTGAGGCGAGAGATTGGAGGGCGGGGAAGGGCGTCATCTTTCATCCCCTCCAGAGGGAAGCACGGGAAGGAGTTCTGGCTGGTCTCCGCGGGAGGAGAGGGCCGTGGGCTGTAAGGAGCCGGGCCCGAGCCGCAGAGGCAGGCGTGACGCGCTGTGGGCTTGCGGTTCCGTGGACTCAGCAGCCGCACGGCCTGTGGAGGAGACGAAAAGCCAGCCTCAGCCCGACCCAGGACCCTGGTACCCTGGTTCCCCAGCTCTTGGGCGAGGAGAGATCATGGACATTTCTCCTGAGGAGCCACCAGCAGGCTCACTTTCGGCGGGTGTATACCAGGGAGGCTGGTTTGGTGACAGGACTAATGCGCACTTGGCAGGTGTACAGGCCGTGAAGAATTTGATGTATAGATACGATAAATTTATACTGACGGTGCTTAGTAATGGGTTGAAGTGCTTGTCTCTGAGCGTTTGATTAAGATGAAAGTCTCAAATACCACGTTTTCTTAGAAGCTTAAAAATAAATCCCAACTATCAAAAACCTATCCCTTCATTTGCTCCAAAACCATTTGGAAAAATGTGAGGCTTGTGGACGATAAAAGCTAATTCAGGGATCCTTGCCTGTACTAACAGCATTTGATGCGAGCAGTAGCCCTGTTTGGTGGGTGCCACTGTTAGCCCGGCTGTACAGAGGAGGATGCTGCAGCTCACCTGTTCATGGACGCCGGTCCGATGGGAGGCAACGCTAAGGGCTTAGCTTCTGACATTAGACTTTCCGAAATCATTCTCACCAAAGGGCAGGGCAGGAGTTAGGGGCTAAGTTCTGTCCCCTATACACCACTCTGGTAACCTGCCACTCTGAACTCCTTCTCTTTGCCAGGTTGCCCTGATGGTAGAAGCACTTGGGATCTCTGTATAGGTGAGTGCAGAGCATGCAGGCCCTCATTCATCACTCCCCACTTGGCCATGATCTTGGCAACCCCGGATGGCAGATGGTGGTGTGTTAGGACTCTTTACCTACCCTTACACTTGATGTTGAGTTTGGGGATGCCGGTGTCACTAACGGTCTTTTGCCTCAATTGAGTGCAGTGGGGTGAGGTGTGGAACAGGGCCCCAGACACTAGAACCAGCATGTGCAGAAACATCACTTGAGGCTGAACCAAGAGTGTTTAGGGAGCCTCAGGTCTCCGTTATGTCTAGCTATGTCTAGAGAGTAGTATTCAACTCTGGAATGGCACCTTGTGGAACTGAGCTTCTGTTTTGAGAATGGTGGGAGCCATGGAAAGTTTGGAGCAGAGGAGGGAGTCATCTGACTGTGGCCTTAATAGGCTTTCTCTGACAGTACAGTGAACAAGAGACTTTGGGGTGAGCAAGGAGCAAGTTTATGATGGCTGGACTAGACTGGATGCTCTGGAAGTGCGGGACAAATGCTTGGATTCTGGTCCCTTTTTTTTGGTTCGTTTTTTGTTTTTCTTTAAGTAGTGTAAACCAGATTTTCTGATGTGGGTGGTGAGAGAAAGAATGGGAAGAGTCAGGGACGCCTGGGTGGCTCAGTGGGTTAAGCCGCTGCCTTGGGCTCAGGTCATGATCCCCGCGTCCTGGGATCCCAGCGTCCTGGGATGGAGTCCCGCATCGGGCTCTCTGCTTCAGGCTCTCTGTTCCGCAGGGAGCCTGCTTCTCCCCTCCCCTCTCTGCCTCCCTCTCTGCCTACTTGTGTGATCTATCAAATAAATAAAAATATTTTTTAAAAAATGGGAAGAGTCAGGGATGACTCCACAGCTTTCAAAGTTTGGGCCTGAGCAGGTATAAGGATGGGAAAATCCTCCATTGAGATGGTGAAAAGTTTGGTGGTGGGAGTAACTTTCAGAAGTAATAGTAAGAATTAGGCTTTGTGGGGCGCCCGGGGGCCTCAGTCGTTAGGTGTCTGCCTTCAGTTTGGGTAATGATCCCAAGGTCCTGGGATTGAGTCCTGCATCGGGCTCTCTGCTCCACGGGAAGCCTGCTTCTCCCTCTTCCACTCCCCCTGCTTGTGTTCCCTCTCTGGCTATGTCTTTCCTTGTCAAATAAATAAATAAATAAAATGTTAAAAAAAATAAACTTTGACCATATTGAATCTGAATGGAGGTATAGGTAGACAGCTGGACACATAGGTTTGGATTTCAGAGGAGGGATTCAAGTCCACAGGGTGGCAGTCAATATATGCATTAGAGTGGAGCTGCTTATCAGATTGATAGAGAGAACATTTATGTCATAGTGGCAGTGCCATTAAGGGTCTGGAAGGGGGTGGACACAGTGGCCTGAGACAGGAGTCACCTAAGAAACAGGAGAAGGGAGATGAGTGTCCATGGTGGAGGGAGAGAGTAGGATCTGGCAGGTGGGGAAGCCTTCCAGAGAGAGCGTGGACATGAGATGGGTTCTGGGGTAGAGCAGTGTTAGAGATGAGATGAAAGTGAGGCCAGAGCAGCTGCTTTCCCTTCTCTGCGTGTTTCCCAGGTATTTACAGTGACTTCGTGGAATGTGGAGAGTTTCAGTCAAGCTGTTAGATGAGCTCAGGGGCAGAGTGGGCCAGCTGGCAGAGTAACTATGCTTGCGGTAGAAGGACAGTGGGTGTGGGCTTTGAATGAGAGTTTAGTGTTAAGTGTTAAGCCTGTTGATTGTTGAAAACATAGTATTCTTAGTATGTGACAGCAAAGTCAGAAGGGGCTGGGATTCCCTGGTATCTAAATGTTGTTCTGGATTGCTGAACCTGAATCAAGAAATAGGGCCAGGAAGGGAGGATTTAAAAGTTGGGTTCAGGGGGTCCCTGGGTGGCTCCGTTGTTAAGTGTCTGCCTTCCGCTCAGGTTATGATCCCAGGGTCCTGGGATCGAGCCACACATCGGGCTCTTTCTCTTGTCAGGAAGCCTGCTTCTCCCTCTTCCACTCCCCCTGCTTCTGTCCCCTCTCTCAGTATGTCTTTCTCTCTGTCAAATAAACAAATAAAATCTTAAAAAAAAAAAAAAGCTGGGTTCAGAGTTACATGGCAGTGAGGGCCAGCTACTGGAGCCAGATATGATCTTGGATGCATTAACCAAGAATTCTGTGGATGCTGTGTGCAGATTTGCATGTGGGAGATGACCTATGTTGTGGGTATTCGTAGACTTGAGGGAGCTGTGGTCTAAAGAGTAATGTGTACTGGAGATGGAATCTGAATTTGTAGCCTGAGGGCTTTAGGTTCTCCCTAAAGCTCAGTGTAACTCTGAGCTCACATTTGTATATGAGAGACATGATCTCTAGACCTCAGGGGAACTAGCTGGCAAAAATTCTGTTTGTCCCCCTCCTGTTGTTCTGGGCTGGACGAAGTGATTACTAGGAAATGGGGAGGCTAAGTAGGCATCACAAGGGCCTGGTATCTGGTCTAAGTTGGGGAGCTGGGGAGGAAAGTGAATGTGTGGTGGGTAAACCAAGAGTCCTGGGGAGAGCGGCTGCCCCTGTGCTTAGTCGTGGCTTCAGGGTCATGTGACTTTCAAGGATATGTTTGTGTATTTCTCTTGGGAGCAGTGGGGGCTACGTGATAAGACCCAGAGACCTGTGTCGCAATGCAGTGTTTTCTATGCTTTGTAATTACAGTCTTCCTGGGTAAGGCCCGCATACCCCAGTTTTCTGGGCTGTGCTCTACTCTTTCTTCCCTTAAAGGTTGCCCTTTTTTCCCCATAGCTCTCATGGGCACTGCTGTTTTCCTTCTCTAAGATAGATTTCGGGCTGCTGAGGCTCAGCTTTGTATTGCTTGCTTTACTCCCTATGCTCCCCCACCCCTGCTGTCCCAGACTGTTATCAGGAAGGGTTTGAGGGTCAGGGATTAGTGGTCAGCCCAGTGGACTACCCTGCTGCCCTTTCCCTGGCTGTATGGCTCTGCCTACATTCATGATACCTCTGTACTCTAGACTCTGCCCCTTTCCTGTAATTGGCATTTCCTTGGGCCTACCTGTGTCATGAATTGCCATGATGGTCACTGCTATGAGGCTCAGTGTGCTGATCTTGCAAAAACATTTCTCATGTTCATTTTGTAATATTTAGTTGTCTTAATACCTGTGGGTGGGCTGCTCTGGGCCACAGCTTTCCTCCTTGCTCTGTCTTTCCTCCATGATTTGTTTCTTCCAGATCCTTTGTGGTTCCTGACCTTAGGGGAAAGAACTCAGTGCCTGAGAGGTCATGACTCTAGCCATGGCAGGAGGGACGTGGACAGGCCCTGGTGAGTGGGAGCTTGGGGAGGGTGTAACTTCAGGGTTGGGTTCAAATAATACCAGAAGCCTGTCCTTGCCCCACTCGTATTTGGTGCCTAGGTTATAAACCTATTTCTGTTTTTCTCTCCTTGTTCTGGACACTCTACACACTTGTCTTTTCCTGGTTCTCTCTGAGCACACCCTGTCCTTGTGTCTTTGTCCCTCGGGAAGTCTTCCTCATTCTGTCACCATTTAAGGCCCAGTATTGCAAAGCAGCTTTTTCTTTAACCTGATGCCAAATCTGCTGTCCTGCCGACACCCCCGTACACTAAATCCTGGGTATACCAGACACATATGTGATGGGGTTGCCCCTTCCCACCAAAGTCATCATGCACTTCACCGGCATTTTTCTGCCTTCAGGTTGTTGGTGTGCAGTGGAGGATGAAGAGGCGCCTTCTGAGCAGAGCATTTCTATAGAAGTGTCACAGGATAGTATCTCCAAGGCAGGTTCATCAGCCCAGATGGCTCACCCTTGTGACACATGTGGCCCCGTCTTGAAAGGCATCTTGCACCTCGATGAACACCAGGAAACACGCCAAGGACTGAAACCTTACACCTGTGAGGCGTGTGGGAGACAGTTCTGGTTCAGTGCGGACTTTCTTCAGCACCAGAAGCAGTACAATGTAGAGAAGCCCTTAAGAAGAGACAAAGGCAAGACCTTGTTTGTGAAGAACTATAGAGTTTGTGAAGAGCCTCACCTGTCAGAAAAGCCTTTTCGATGTGAGGAGGAGAACTTCCAGGCCAGTTTGGGCAGTCACCAGCAAAAGGCCATCCACAGCAAGAGGAAGACAAGGAGCACCGAGAGTGGGGAGGCCTCTCACAGTGGACATATGCATTACAGGTGCAGCGAATGTGGGAAGGCCTTCAACCGCAAAGACACACTTGTCCAGCACCAGAGAATCCACACTGGAGAAAGGCCTTATGAGTGCAGTGAATGTGGGAAAGCCTTCAGCCGTAAAGCCACCCTTATCCAGCACCAGAGAATCCATACTGGAGAAAGGCCTTACGAGTGCAAAGAATGTGGGAAAGCCTTTAGTCGCAAAGACAACCTTACTCAGCACAAAAGAATCCACACTGGAGAAATGCCTTACAAGTGTAGTGAATGTGGAAAATACTTTAGCCATCACTCCAACCTAATTGTACACCAGAGAGTTCACAATGGAGCGAGGCCTTACAAGTGCAACAATTGTGGGAAAGTCTTCAGACACAAATCCACACTTGTTCAGCATGAGAGTATCCATACTGGAGAAAATCCTTATGTTTGCAGTGATTGTGGGAAATCCTTTGGCCACAGATATACCCTCATTAAACACCAGAGAATTCATACTGAGGCAAGGCCTTTTGAGTGTGTCGAATGTGGGAAATTCTTTAGTCGAAGCTCTGATTTTATTGCACACCAGAGAGTTCACACAGGGGAAAGACCGTTTGTGTGCAGCAAGTGTGGAAAAGATTTCATCAGAACATCCCACCTTGTTAGGCACCAAAAAGTTCACACTGGAGAAAGGCCATATGAGTGCAATGAATGTGGGAAAGCCTATAGTTTAAGCTCCCACCTCATCCGGCACCAGAAAGTTCACACTGCAGGGAGGCTGTAGGCAGGCTTTCAATGCAGCAGGACTCATAGGGAGAGGAGCTCTGGGAGGACCCTTTGAGAGGACGACATCAGTGAGGTGTTGTTCCCCCTGTATCAGCGTTAACGCCTGAGATGAGTTATGAATGCCAGGTACAGGGAAGCTCTCGTGGATTGTGGATTGCGTTGCACTTTGAACAGGTCCTTACCAGATTTGTCACTCAATGCTTGTGGCTGACACCATCTCAGCTCTATCAGCTTACTTAACATAATGTCCTCAGGGAAGGTAGAATCCTGAATTAAATGGGATTTCTCATTTCTTCCCCCCACTGACTGATTAAAGGTGTGGACCTTACTGTACATCTTTAGCCAAGAGGATCTGAGCTGTGTTCTGGCTTACAGAAAAGGTTTACTTTCTTCCTGGACATTGTTGGTCTCATGTGGTACTTGTGACAGATTTTCCAGTTTCCAGGTCACCCATCCTGGAGAACTACTTGTCTTATATTGCTCTGGTTTCTGTGATAATAAAGACCTTCTTATTATTTAAGCCATCGTTAATCTTGGACATTGTTTTTACTGTTTGGAATGGTTTGAAAACACTTAGGCCCTGCCAAACTGAAGAGATAAACGGAGCGGGGGGCCTCCAGTTTCCTGTGCCTCAGATGGAAGAGCAGATTGGCAGAGAACCATTCTCAGTCCAGTTCTGGTGTTGCTGATAAAAGCTTCTTAGGTGAGAGTTCAGGGGTTTATGGGCCTGATTTTGGCTGGATTTGAGAGTTATTTGAGGGCCCAGACATCACCCTGAGGGTGGTATGGAGGAAGGTTGTGACAACCTTCAATAGATTTGGGAGCAGCATGGAGTGAGTGACTTATTTGCAGCTTATGTGCCATATTTCACAGCACTGTTGAGGGGAAGCTTTTCTGAGAACCTGCCAAGTGCTATATGCCCTGAAGGCCAGAATCTAATCTGGTACCCAAGTTGGCTGTAAGACTTGATATCCTGGGAAGGAAACGAAACCGGTACAGAAACACTGGGTATGAACAATTGGGTTTGGGGAGACTGCAGCAAATGAGAGTGGATGTGCCCATTAAAAAAACAAAAACACAAACATTTGGCACTGTGGCTTTATGAGATGGAGGTGCATGGGAATTATTAGCATCTCCAGGGCCATGTCACTCTAGCACCAGGGTCAGTGGCAGAGCAAAGAATGTCAAGTTTAGATTTCTGTACCGCCCTGGGCTCTATACCTAGTATCTTTGCTACAGGGGCAAGAACTCTGGGATAGACATTGTGGTCCAAGGATGTAGATTTTGTGACCAACTGGAGCTTCTGGTGACTCACTTGGAAACAGCCTTCGGTGCTTGCCAATTTTTCTTGTTGCTGGGGAAGAGGTTCTCTTTACAGGGCATTTGGAGAAAGAAGGTAGAGTCACTATATTGATGTCAATCTGGTTTTCCAGTAGAAGTGGGACACCCAGGTGTTGCAGTAGAATCCGTTTTTACAGTTTTACTGAAGGGTAGTCAACATGCCATATGTTGCACATACATAAAGTGTGCGGTTTGTAATCCTTAATACCCGTATAAACGTAAGAAATCACCCAGCTGTTGTATTGGGCATATCCACCTCCATTTACCTCATGGCCCTTCTTAAATCCTTCTCAGTGCCTTTCTTGATACTTCCTATCCCTTCCATAAAAAACCAGTGATTTACTTTCAGCATAGATGAATTCGTCTTTTCTAGACTCTTATGTAAGTGGAACCTTAGAAGTTTCTCTAGGAACAAGTGAAGGTCACCCTCTGGGCAGATGCTCAAGTCTTTCCATCAGAAGGACTGCTCTCAGACAGTAACCTTGCATTCTCAGCCTTTCAGGGGTTTTTTCTTCCTGGCAAAGACCCTCATTTCCTGTTTTCTGGTCAGTTTCTTTGGTCTTTGTTTCCCACTGTTCAATGAGTATTAAGAAATTCTTCCAGAAATTTAGAACTAGCCACTGGGACACTGTTTCCCAAATGAGTAGAGCCCAGTGATTTCCTGCCCTTAGAGCCTGGAGACCAAAATCAGGGTATAAAACTAGCGTGACTAGAATTTTGGTGTGAAAGGATAGGGAGCTAGAGATGAGGGGGCACAGGGAAGGAGGAGAAGCAAAGAACTGAGGAAAGATCCACTGAATTGTTGCCTGCATCCGGATCTGTACAAGTATGGGGGTAAACTGTCCGAGGTTTAGACAAGTACCACTAGAGTACAGTCTCTCGAATACTTCTTGCAGCTCATATAGGGCTGGGAATCATTTTTGTTCTTATCTGCCAGTGTGGAAACACCTATTTTACAGTATACAGAACAACAGGTAGAATCCTTGGAAATATATCACCTAGATAGTGGGACTTAATTTTTTTTTTAAGATTTTATTTATTTAGTTGACAGAGATCACAAGTAGGCAGAGAGGCAGGCAGAGAGAGAAAGGGGAAGCAGGCTCCCTGCCAACCAGAGAGCCCGATGCGGGGCTCGATCCCAGGACCCTGGGATCACGACCCGAGCTGAAGGCAGAGGCCTTAACCCACTGAGCCACCCAGGCGCCCCGATAGTGGGACTTAATTAAACACAGGCTAAGATTTGCTCCAGACCCACCCTGAAAAGAATTAAAAGCAAACATTCAAAGGAAGAACTGCTACCATGTACCTTTACCTGAAAGCCATGACAAAATCGGACACTAAAGGGATACAAGCAAATGCAGCACTCAACAAGGTAAAATTCATCCTGTCTGGCACCTAATGAGTAATTTACTGAGCACACAGAGGAGCTGGAATATAAGACATACAGTGTATCAGGATTAAAAAAAGGGAAACATGCACAAAAAGTGACTGAAATGATAAAACTAGATCTAACTAAAACTAAAATCTATAAAAGAGCTTTTATAAATATCCTGCGTTTGGGGGTGCCTGGGTGGCTCAGATGGTTAAGCATCTGCCTTTGGTTCGGGTCATGATCCTGGAGTCCTGGGATGGATCCCCAGATTGGGCTCCCTGCTCATCAGGGAGTCTGCTTCTCCCCTCCCACCAGCAGTTCTTTCTCTTTCTCAAATAAATAAATACATAGATATAGATATATAGATGTATACATCCTGCATTTGTTCTTGGAAGAATGGGAAGAACAAGAACTTGATTAAGAGAGAACTAGATGTAAAAACAGATACATGGTGGAATCTAGGGTCTTATATATATTGTATCATGTCATCTGCAAATAGTGAGAATTTTACTTCTTCCCTATCAATTTGGATGCCTTTTCTTTGTGTTATCTAATTATGTATGGACTTCTAGGACTATGTTGAATTAAGTGGTGAGAGTAGACATCCTTGTCTTATTTCTGACCTTAGAGGGAAAGCTCTTTGTTTTCACCATTGAGTATAATGTTGGCTGTGGATATTTCATGTAAGGCCTTTATCATGTTGAGATATGTTCCCTGTAGACCTACTTTGTAGAGGGTTTTTATCGTGAATAGATGTTGTACTTGTTCAAATGTTTTTTCTTTCTTTTTAACAGATTTTATTTTAAGTTTTTATTTATTTATTTGACAGACAGAGACAGAGATTACAAGTAGGCAGAGAGAGAAAGGGAAGCAGGCTCCCTGCTGAGCAGAGAGCCCGATGTGGGGCTCCATCCTAGAACCCTGGGATCAAGACCTGAGCTGAAGGCAGAGGCTTTAACCCACTGAGCCACCCAGGTGCCCCCTTTTTTTTTTTTCTTTTTTAAGATTTTATTTATTTGACAGACAGAGATCACAAGTAGGCAGAGAGACAGGTGAGGGGGCGGGGGGGAGGGAGGCAGGCACCCTGCCAAGCAGAGATCCTGGGCTCAATCCCAGGACCCTGAGATCATGACCTTAGCCAAAGGCAGAGGCTTAACCCCCTGAGCCACCCAGGCGCCCCTCAAATGTTGTTTCTTCATCATTTGAAATGATCATATGGTTGTTATCCTTTCTTTTACTGATGTGATGTGTCACGTTGATTGTTTTGCAAATACTGCCATCCTTGCATCCCAGGAATCAATCCAACTTGATCTTGGTGTAAGATTATTTTTAATGTATTGTTTGATTTGGTTGGCTAATATTTTGTTGAGGATTTTGCATCTTTATTCATGAGAAATATTGGCCTGTACTTTTTTGTGTGTGTGGTGTCTATCTGGTCTTGGTGTCAATGTGATACTGGCTTCACAGAATGAATTTGGAAGAGTTTCTTCCTCTTGCATTTTTGGGAATAGTTTGAGAAGAATGGGTATTAACTCTTTTAAATGTTTGGTAGAATTCATCTGTGAAGCCATCTCTTATAGGGAGCATATAGATGGGTCTTTTTTTCTTTTCTGTCACCCTGTGTCTTTTGATTGGAGCATTTAGTCCATTTACATTCAACTAATTATTGATAGGTATGTATTTATTTCCATTTTGTTACTATTTTGTAGTTCTTCCTATGGATTTTCTCTGACCCTTTCTTCTGCTCTTTCATGGTTTGTTGGCTTTTTTAGTGATGTCCTAGGAATTCTTTATTTATTCTTTGCACATCTATCAGTGAGGGTTTTTTTTTTTTTAAGATCTTATTTATTTATTTAGCAGAGAGGGGCGGGGGGACACAAGTAGGAGGAGTGGGAGAGGGAGAAGCAGACTTCCTGCCAAGCAGGAGCCCAAGGCAGGGCTCGATTCCAGGACCCTGGGATCATGACCTGAGCCAAAGACAGCTGCTTAACAGACTGAGCCACCCAGGTGTCCCACCCTTGGCCTTTTTGTGACAAACAATCATTCTTTATTTTTTAAAAACATTATTTCAACGGGTACCTGAGTGATTCAGCAGCTATCCTGCCTCTCCCTCTCCCATTCCCCTTGCTGGTGCACTTTATCTGTCTCTCTCTCTCTAAAATAAATAAGTAGACAAATAAATCTTAAAAAAAAAAAAATCCCAAAAAACCTTCAGAATCTTCTGCTGACCTTCCCATGATACCTTATCATTTTTTTAGACACCTAAAATAAGGCTGTCCTGTAGTTATTTCTGTTCACCTCACCCTCTTGGATAACTTTATTTTTTAAATAAGATTTTATTTATTTATGAGAGAGAGAGTGGACAAGCAGGGGGAGTGGCAGGCAGAGGGAGAGGGAGAAGCAAGAGCTCCCTGTTGAGCAGAGAGACAAACATGGGGCTTCATTCCAGGACCCAGGGGTCACCCCCCGAGCCGAAGGCAGATGCTTAGCGGCCTGAGCACCCAGGCGCCCCACCTGGACAACTTCACTGTTAAGAGCTATCAGTGTTATGCACAAATGGCAGACGTTTTTCAGGGACGATCTCAAATCCCTGTGCAGATACTGTCATTGCAGTTAGGGATGAAATGGTAGTTACTTGCGGGCAAGCAGGTGAGCTCGCTGAGTCTCAAACCTTCATCTTATTGTCCAGCCGACCCCTTCCTGCACCTGTGTCAGTGCTGCCCCTGAGGTCACCGTCCTGGCGTCAACCGCCCACTCGGTAAGTAGCTATCCTTTTCAGATACCTGTTGGACTCTTGGAAGAAACAATCCATCTCAGCATCCCATATTTCCAGCGGGAAGCAGTGCACGGATGAAAGCCTTCCGCCTGCGGGGCGGAACGTGGGCCCAGAGCCGGGCAAGGTGGCGGTGTCCTGCGGGCTCTAGAGAAACAGCTGTCGCCCGTGTCCAGCTCCTCCGGGACTGCCAGGCGTTACCCCTCCATTTTTTCTGCGCCCTGAAATCTCCTCTGCCTTGTGGCCGACAAACCCACTGACCCTGAAAGTATTTCCCCCAAGACTCTTCTGTGTGGACCCGGAAAGGGCAGAGCGAACGTCTGGCAGCTCCCAGGCCGAGGGGACGCCGGCGGCGCTGGCGCTGGTTTCTTCGTCGCGGGGGGCCGGTGCGCCCAGCTGGTCTGTAACGGCCTCCAGAATTGCGGCCCTCGTGGACGCGAGTGCACGTCCAACTCCCCTTTACAGAAATGACCTAACGGAAAAGTGACTCACGCTGCGGCTTGGAACCGTGCTCTGGTCCACAGTCTGTCTGCGCCCACCGGGCCTCGGCGTCCGACGGCGCCCCACAGTCGCCTCGTGCGTCCACCCCAGTAACGCGGTGGCCTGCTGTCCCTGCGCTCGCAGCTCTAGCCGGCCGGGTGCCCTCCCCTCTTCCTGCGAGCAGGAGGCGCTTCATGAAGGCTCCGGGGAAACCTGTGAGCAGAGAGGAGCTGAGCTTTGCCAGTCCTTAGTGGACGGATGGGATCGGTGACCACAGTACTTTCCGGACTCACCGGCTCAGTGGAAGACTAGGTGATGCGGACTTTGCTCATGTTCACATCAAGTCGACTGACCTATTTATTGTCTAAATTCATTGCACGATTTAAAATAATTTGACTCTTTCCTTTCTCCCTTAACTTAGTTTGCTTCATTGATTGAGTCAATATTTTTTTAAGTTTTTTTTTGTTTGTTTTTGTTTTTTTGACAGAGATCACAAGGAGGCAGAGAGAGAGGAAGGGAAGCAGGGTTCCCGATTTGCAGAGAGTCCGACCCAGGGCCGATCCCAGGACCCCAGGATCATGACCTGAGCCAAAGGCAGAGGCTTTAACCTACTGAGCCACCCAGGTGCCCCTGATTCAATATTTTTATCCTAAATGTGCTTCCCTCTTTCTTTTTAAAGATTATTTATTTATTTATTTATTTATAGAGGAGGAGGGGACAAGAAGACTGCACTGAGTGCAGAGCTGGACACAGGTCTCCATCCCAGGCCACTAGATTGTGACCTGAGCCAAAATCAAGAGTTGGAGCCTCAACCAACTGAGCCAGCAGATGCCCCTCTTTTTATTTTAAGTGCTACTGTGTAAATTAGAATATCTTCCACAAAAGTTCTGTATGTGTCCTGTGTGTGTGTGTGTGTGTGTGTGTGTGTGTGTGAGAGAGAGAGAGAGAGACAGAGACAGAGAGACAGAGAAAGACAGAGAGAGAGACCGGAATAGATGTTGCTCTCCGAAGCCATTTGCTGCTCCCCATGTCTCCTCTGTATCCGTGCGGTAAGCGCTGTCGTCACAGGCGGGCTCTTTGAGAAGCATTTGGTTTACTTAGAAATACATGGTGCCTTCTCTCTTACTTGCTCTTTTGTCTTAGTTAATAATTTTCTCATTAGCTCTATAAAATACACCCAGTGAAGTCCCAGAGTGCAAATCATTGCTTGGAGGATGTTTTCTCATACCCTCTGTTCCCACCAGAGGGTCTTACATTTATAAAAATTCAGTTGATGGAGCACCTACCTGGGTGGCTCAGTCATTAAGTATCTGCCTTCAGCTCAGGTCATGATCCTAGGGTCCTGGGATCGAACCCCACATCAGGCTCCCTGCTCAGCAGGAGCCTGTTTCTCCCTCTCCCACTCCCTCTGCTTGTTCCCTTTCTCACCGTTCCTCTGTCAAGTAAATAAATAAATAAAATTTTAAAAAATTCAGTTGATTTCTTTGCCAAATTCTTAATTTCAATGTTACTTTTAAATTTTATCATTTATTTAATATAGTGTATACCAGTGGAATGCAATTGCAAGTAAAAGTTTCTATTTAAGAGATTCCTTAAAAAAAAAACCTAGTATTTGCTTCATCAGCACATTTCTTAAAAACTAAATAAATAAATAAAAATAAAAGATTCCTCACTTTAAAAATTTTAGGTCCTTACAATAAAATTTGATATGAGTTAAAAGTGAGGGTTAAAACTATAAATGATGGGTCACCTGGGTGGCTCAGTGGGAAGCCTCTGCCTTCAGCTCAGGTCATGATCCTGGGCTGATCCCGTTGTTTTGGGCTCTCTGCTCATCGGAGAGCCTGCTTCCCACCCCCCTCTCTGCCTGCCTCTCTGCCTACTTGTGATCTCTGTCTGTCAAGCAAATAAATAAAATCTTTTAAAATAACTATAAATGATTAGGATATAATATATAATCTATGACATTCTGTACTCAGAAGATTTATGAAACATTTTGAAATTTTTAGTCCACGTATTTTTTAAAAACATTTTATTTATTTATTTGAAAGAAAGAGAGAGAGGGAGAGCACAGAGGGAGAGGGAAAACCAGACTCCTTGATAAGCAGAGAGCCTGATGCAAGGCTCCTTCCCAGGACCCTGAGATCGGGTCCCCAGCCAAAGGCTTAACTGATTGAGCCACCCAGGCGTCCCTTTGGTCCACTTAAAGAACTCTAGTAATTAAATAGTGATTGTATTTAATTCACTTGTGTTTTTCTATAAACACAAAGAATGGTATAAAATATTTATCAAGAGATCCATAATAAATATTAGACCATATAAGAAATTATAGAAAATTAGTTCCTTAATGATGAAATATCAAATATAACTTATCATTTAACTTGTGTTTTCATAAACATAATATCAGATGAGCATTTAATATGTTTATTTTCCTCCTAAAAGGAGGAATGTTTATATTTCCTCCTAATATATATTATTTTCCTCCTAAAGTACTTTTTTATAAAATTTGCAAGAATTTTTGTCTTTTATCAAATTGATTAGTGGGGTACTGAAAATTGTCAGGAGAGCTTCCTCTATACAATTTACATATTAAACATTCTAATTAGATTGCAATAAAAAACCTTTCAGTATCCTTTTTTTTTTTTTTTTAAGGTTTTATTTGTTATTTGAGAGAGACAGTGTGCACTAGAGCATTACAGCCGTGAGGGAGAAGCAGACTCCCTGCTGAACAGGGAGCTGGATGCGGGGCTCCAACCCAGGACCTTGGCATCATAACCTGAACCGAAGGCGGATGCTTAACTGATTGAGCCACCCAGGTGCCCCTCAAATGATATATTTCTTCAGTTCACTGGAAATGCTAGTAGCCATGCTGGACCTGATATGATTGGTTGGTGCTATTTTCAGAATGTTCTTTTATTGACAAATAGATACCAAAAAAGGTCAAGTGCTTTTCTTTGCCCCGGACCCAACGGACTGAAGCTCGAAACAATGACTAACAGCACAGGCCGTTTGCATGTAAAGACTCTAAGACCATGCTCACTCGCTGCCGGCTACCCGTGGACGCTACCAAAGACCCTAGAGGGCACTTTAAGACTCCCCAGAAGTTGTCCCGCTGCCCCTTTAAGAGGAACCGAAGCCCTTCCCGGACCCCAGAAGTAGAGGGTCATTTTCCTTAGGCCTGGCCCTACTGTTTGATCCTTTCTTTGAGAGTTCCTGGTGTTGGGCGCCCCTCTTCCAGGCCTGCCCTGCCGAAGGAACTACATTACCCAGAAACGCTTGTGTTGAGCGGCAGCTGCAGAGCCCATTGAAAACCCAGAACGGGGACACTTCCGGCAGGGCGAGCCGCCTTGGGGCGGGGCTTCCGTCGTTTCCGTGGCGGTCATTTTAGCGGTTCTGGGGTCTTCGGGCTTGGTCAGAGAATCCGGAACACCGGTTGGGACCCAGGCGACGGATAGAGAAGGCACAAGAGGAGACTTTGTCCCCGCGGTAGGGAGGCGGGTCTAGGATCGGGGACTTCGCCGCCTGCGAGGACCGCCTGCAGACCTCGGCGTCCGCGACTCCCGGGCCGCTCAGCTGTCATCCCTTCGCTCCGCCGAGAGGCTCGGATGGCGGCGGCCGCGCCCAGGGACTCGGCTGAGGTAAACGCTCGTCCGCCGGGCCCTCCCTCCGCCCCCCACCCAGACCCCGAAGGCCCGAGCGCGGGGCGCCTGCTCGCGGCCCTGCGGCCCAGGTCCGGTGTCCAGGACAGGGAGGTGCGGGCGGGCGGGGGCGCGCGCGGGAGCGGGCTCCGGGCTGAGGGGCCGCTGGGGCGGCGGCGGCGGGGGCCTGAGCGGGGAGGGTTCTGCCCTCCGGCCCTCAGAGAGCGTGAGGCGGAGACCCCTGGACTGGCGGGCCGAGGTGCGGTACCTCGGTTCTGAGGGTCCTGGGAGCCGTGGAGAGTTTTGAGGAAAAGAGAGGCGCGGCCTACGCTGGGATTTGGGAAGCCTCCGAAGGCTGCTCAATAGAAAAGGTTGTAGAGGGGGATGAGGACGGAGGGGGAGGTTGAGTCTTTCCCAAGGACACACGCACAGAGGTTGGCCGGCCTGTCTGCCCCAGGTTACCTGGCTCTGGTGCCCCACAGGGACACAGGGAAGGCCCGAGGCCCTGGAAAGTCGCCATGGCCACATCCCTCTAAGACCTGCCCTTCCCACAGGTTTCCGTGGTTGCAGAAGTGCTTTTGGAACCTACACAGGTGAGTGGACGGGTACCAGCCCCTCCTGGTTCCGTAACACATTTTGTCCAGATCTGCGGCGTCCTGAGACTCTTCACCTGCCGTTCTCCCAGCCCTTGAGTTTGGGGACCCTGAAGAACCCGAACTCAAAGTCGAGTCTAGGCCAGGGCTTATATGAAGGGGTTCTCATTTGGGGCCCCCAAGGGAAAGAGATGTGTCGGTATGTGGAACTGCCTGGAGATGAGGCTCAGCGCATTCAGGTAATTGCAGGCCTCCTCTCTTTCTGGTGAGAACGAACCAGGGCACTGCGCCAGAGTCGAGCTGGGAATGACTGCCTCTGAAGTCATTTATTTACTTGACAGAGATCACAAGTAGGCAGAGAGGCAGGCAGAGAGAGGGAAGGAAACAGGCTCCCTGCCAAGCAGAGAGCCCAATGCGGGACTGATCCCAGGACCCTGAGATCATGACCTGAGCCGAAGGCAGAGGCTTTAACCCACTGAGCCACCCAGGCGCCCCGAGATTTGGGGATCTTGAGAGGAGGAGGGACATGAGGTAGATCTGTGGGGATATGGAGTATGGGTCTTCAGAAGTGAGGCTTTTCGTGGTTTTACCTTTCTCTATCCTGGCAGGGAAGTGTGACTTTTGAGGATGTGGCCCTCTATTTCTCCTGGGAGGAATGGGATCTCCTAGATGAGGATCAGAGATGCCTGTACCATGATGTGATGCTGGAGAACTTTGCACTCACATCCTCACTAGGTAAGGCCCTTACACCCACCTCGGTGCCCTGGGCGAGGCTCTACCTTTCTCTTTTCCAATAGGAGCAGCTCTGTCTCACCTCTGAATGACAGGTACTGCTGCCTTCCCCAATTCCCTGGGTAGGTGCTGTGGTTTCTAGAGCTGGACTGCATGTCCCCTTCTCTCCCTTTATTCCCACAACACCTCCTGCTGCTTCAGACCCTCACAGGGAGGGATTCAGGATCCATAGCCTTGATGTCAGCCTAATGGATTGTCCCCATTGAGTGGTCTAGAATGGTCTTGGCCTCCTTGTAGAAATATGCAAGAGTTTATTTCTGGAGTGTTTATCCTATTGCATTGGTCTTTATTTGTCATATGACAGTATCACAGTGTTTTGACTACTTAGCTTTGGAGTAAAATTTTCAATTAAGAAGTGTGACTCCTTCACCTTAAGTCTTTTTCAAAGTTGTTCTGGCTGTTTGGTGTCCTTGAGATTCCATGTGAATTTTTCTATTACTACAAAAAAATTGTGCTTTTGGTAGGGATTGCATTGAATCTGTAGATGGTTTGGAGTAATATTGATAACAGTATTAAATCTTTCAATCCAGGAATGTAGAAGTCTTTCCACTTATTAATTTAATTCCTTTTATCAGTGTTTTGTAGTTTCCTGCGTTCATATACTTTACTTTCTTGGTTAATTTCTAAGTATTTTATTCTTTTGATACAGTTATAAGTGGAATTGTTTTTAGTTTCTTTTTTAGATTGTTCATTATTAATGTACAGAAATACAACTGGTTTTTGTTTTTTGTTTTTTTAAAGATTTTATTTATTTATTTGTCAGAGAGAGCAGGAGCAAGCACAGGCAGAGAGAGGCAGGCAGAGGCAGAGGGAGAAGCAGGCTCCCTGCCGAGCAAGGTGCCCGATGTGGGACTCGATCCCAGGACGCTGGGATCATGACCTGAGCCGAAGGCAGCCGCTTAACCAACTGAGCCACCCAGGCGTCCCGAGATTTTATTTTTAAGTGATCTCTAAACTCAACATGGGGCTTAAGCTCAACTCCAAGATCAAGAATCATGCTCCACTGACTGAGCCAGCCAAGCACCCTAAAAGTTTGTCTAAATTTTGATTGCTTTTTGAAAGAACCAATTTTCAGTTTTGTTGCCTTTTCTTTGTTGTTTTTCTTGTCTCTATCTCAGTTCAAATCTTTAGTATTTCTTCTTTCTTTTTTACCTACTAGCTTTGGGTTTATTGGCTCTTTTTAGTTCCTTAAGTTTGTAAAGGTAAGCTGTTGACTCAAGATCTTTCTCCTTTTTAATGTGTTTACAGCAATAAATTTCCCCCTTAGTGCTGCTCTTGCTGCTTCACATAATTATTGCTGATACTGTCCTTTCATTTGTCTCTAACCCTAAGTATTTTGTAATTTCTCTTGTGACTCTTCTTTGACCTGTTGGTTGTTTAAAAATTATTTGTTTAATTTTCATAGGTTTGTGAATTTTATTTTTAAGATTTTATTTATTTATTTGACATACAGAGATCACAAGTAGGCAGAGAGGCAGGCAGAGAGAGAGGGGGAAGCAGACTCCGTGCTGAGCAGAGAGCCCGATGTGGGGCTCGATCCCAGGACCCTGAGATCATGACCTGAGCCGAAGGCAGAGGCTTAACCCACTGAGACATCCAGGCATCCTGGTTTGTGAATTTTCCAGTTTTCCTTCAGTTTTTTATTTCTAACTTTACCCATTTTGATTGGAATGATGATTTGCATGACTTTTGTCTTTTTAAATCAGTAACACTTAATTTGCTGAGCATATGCTTTCTCCTGGAAAATGTCTCATGTGCAATTGAGAAGAATGTGTATTATGTTGCTGCTGGGCAGAGTATTTTTTTTTTTTTTTAAGATTTTGTTTATTTATTTGACAGAGAGATCACAAGTAGGGAGAGAGGCAGGCAGAGAGAGAGAGGAGAAGCAGGTTCCCCACTGAGCAGAGAGCCCGACGCGGGACTCTATCCCAGGACCCTGGGATCATGACCTGAGCCGAAGGCAGAGGCTTTAACCCACTGAGCCACCCAGGCGCCCCTGGGCAGAGTATTCTGTATATTCTGCTAGTTCTACTTGGTTTATTGTGTTGTTCAGGTCCTCTGTTTACTTTGGTGTGTTTATTCTGTTTTTTTGAGAGTGGGGTATTGATGTCTCCAGCTATTATTTTAGAACTGTCTGTTTTTCCCTTCAGTTCTATCGATTTTTATTTCATGGTTTTGATGGTCTTTAATTTATTTCTTTTTAATTAATTTATTTGACAGATCACAAGTAGGTAGAGAGGCAGGCAGAGAGAGGGGGAATCAGGTTCTTCGTTAAGCAGAGAGCCCAATGCGGGGCTCGATCCCAGGACCCTGAGATCATGACCTGAGCCGAAGGTAGAGGCCCAACCTGCTGAGCCACCCAGGCGCTCCGATGATCTTTAATTTAATAAGAGATCTTTATTTGGTCATAGGTGCCTAAATGTTTAATTTTTTTAAAAAATTTATTTATTTGTCAGAGAGAGAGCGCAGGAGCGAGCACAGGCAGACAGAGTGGCAGGCAGAGGCAGAGGGAGAAGCAGGCTCCCTGCCGAGCAAGGAGCCTGATGTGGGACTCGATCCCAGGATGCTGGGATCATGGCCTGAGCCGAAGGCAGCTGCTTAACCAATTGAGCCACCCAGGTGTCCCTTGTGCCTAAATGTTTATAATTGTTATCTTTTCTTGTGTCTTGAGCCTTTTATTAATACATAATAACTTTCTTTGTCTCATAACCTTTTTTGATGTAAATCACTCTGTTGTCTAATATTAGTGTAGCCACCCCTGCTCTCTTTGGATTACTCTTTGCATGGAATGTGTTTTTCCAAGCAGTCACTTTGAACTTATGTCTTTGGGTCTAAAGTTAGTGTCTTGTGGACCGCATATAGTTGGATCATATATTTTTATCCATTCTACCAATTTTGTCTTTTGTTTAGAGAGTTTAATCTATTTACATTTATAGTAACTACTGATGAGCAGGAACTTCTGTCATTTTGCTATTTGTTTTCTATAGGCCTTATAGCTTTTTTCGCCTCATTTTTCTGTACTACTGTCTTTTGTATTCAGTTGATTTTGATTTTTTTTTTTAAAGATTTTATTTATTTATTTGACAGACAGAGATCACAAGTAGGCAGAGAGGCAGGCAGAGAGAGGGGGAAGCAGGCTCCCTGCGGAGCAGAGAGCCCGGTGTGGGGCTTGATCCCAAGACCCCGAGATCATGACCTGAGCCGAAGGCAGAGGCTTTAACCCACTGAGCCACCCAGGCGCCCCTGTTTTTTTTTTTTTTTTTTTTTTGGTAGTGAAATGTTCTGATTTGTTGGCTTCATTTTGGAGGGGTTTTTTGGTATACCTTCTAAAGGGCTTTGTTTTTTCTTTTTTGGGGTCTTGTTTTGTTTTTTTAGTTAATCATGGGGTTACATTTAACATATAAAATTATAACAATTAATTTGAATTTATGCCAGTTTAGCTTCAATCATTTTTTTTGAAGATTTTATTTATTTATTTGACAGACAGAGATCACAAGTAGGCAGAGAGGCAGGCATGAGAGGGTGGATCAGGCTCTTTGCGGGGCTTGATCCCAGGATCCTGAGATCATGACCTGAGCTGAAGGCAGAGACTTAACTACTGAGTCGTCCAGGCGCCCCTCAGTCATATTTTTTTAAAACTCTCCTTCCATACGACTCTGTCCCTATACCCTTTAGTTACTGATGTCATGAAATTACATCTTGTGTGTGTTGTGTGTCCAGAAATTTGGATCAGTAATTGTTATTTATGCGTGAACATTCTTAAACATAGGAAACAAAAAGTGGTTTGTTTGTTTTTTAAGATTTTATTTATTTGGCAGAGAGAGACAAAGTGAGAGAGGGAACACAAGCAGGGAGAGTGGGAGAGGGAGAAGCAGGCCTCCCACTGAGGAGGGAGCCCAATGCGGGGCTCAATTCCAGGACCCTGGGACCATGACCTGAGCCGAACGCAGATGCCCAACCAACTGAGCCACCCAGGTGCCCGCAAAAAGTGGAGTTATAAGCCCAAGTTATTAGCTTTTATAATTGTTTTTGTATTTAATTTAACAGAGATCTTTATTTGGTCAGATGGCTTTGAGTTACTGCCTAGTGTCCTTTTATCTCAACCTGAAGGACCCCCATTACCATTTCTTGCAGGATATATCTAGTAGTAAAGAACTTCCTTGGCTCTTACTTATCTGCAAGGTCTTAATTTCTCTCTCATTTTTTAAGGACATTTTTGCTTGTTATAGGATTCTTGAGTTTTTTTCCTTCAACCCTTGTATATATCAACCCACTACCTCTTGCCTCTGTGGATTCTGATGAAAAATCTGATCATCTTGGAGATCCATTGTATGGGATGAGTCACTTCTGTCTTGTTGCTTTCAAGATTCTCTCTTTACCTTTTGCTTTTGATACTTGGACTATAATGTGCCAAATATGAGTTTCAGAGTTTAGCCTGGTTGGAGTTCACTGGGCTTCTTAGATGTTAACATTTGTGTCTTCCTTCAAATTTGGGAAGTTTTCAGGCATTGTTTCTTCAAATAAGCTCTCTGTCCTTTTGTTTCCCTCTTCTTCTAGACTAACACATTGCATATATTAGTTTACTGATGGTATCCCATAGGTTCTTATATTCTGTTCACTTCTGGTCAATCCTTTTTCTTTCTTTTCCTCAGATTTGATATCTTCAAGTTCACTGATTACTTCTTCTACCTACTCAAAGCTGTTTTTGTGTCCCTCTAGTGAGTTCTTTCATTCATTTGTTATATTTTTCAGCCCCTAAATTTCTTTTTGATTATTCTTTATATTGCCTATCTCTGTTGATATTTATGTTTTGGCCATGCAACATTTTCTTGACTTTGTCCACATTTTCTTTTAGCTCTTTGAACGTCTTTTAGAAAGATGTTTTAAATAAAAGTCTTTGTCTAGGGGCACCTGGGTGGTTCATTTGGTTAAGCATCTGCCTTCAGCTCAGGTCATGATCCCAGGGTCCTGGGATGGAGCCACACATCAGGATCACTGCTCAGTGGGGAGCCTGCTTCTTCCTCCCCTGCTCCTTCTGCTTGTGCTCTCTCTCTCTCACTGTCAAATAAATAAAATCTTGAAGAAAAAAATAAAGTGTTTGTTTAATAAGTACACAATGTAGTCTTTCTCAAGGTCACTTTCTCTTGATTTCTTTTTTCTTTAGAATGGATTAAACTTTCTTGTTGCTATGTGTGTCCTGTGATTTGTTGTTGTTCTTATTGTTGTTGAAAACTGAACATTTGGAGGTTGTTTGTTTAATGGTTGTTGGGTGTCTACTGGAGATCGGTCTGAGGTATAAACTTATGGTCTCCTGTTTTTTTCTAAGACTGTGCCTTTCCCTGGGCACGTATGATGATTTGCTCTATTCCTCCATATATGTGATTTTGAATATCCTAGTCTTTTAATTTCTGCCTCCCAAAACAGGAATAAGAGAAACAGGAGGTGGTGGAAGGTATAGATATCTGCCCTTTAAATCCCCTGTAAAATTGCCTGAGTCAGGGAGGGAGAGGTTTTGCAACAATGGCTGCTCACCTGTCTGTTACACCTCCACCATCAGAAGCATAGATCTGTGATACTTGGAGGACAGAGTCCTTATTGCCCACCCGGGCTCCAGCAAGCTGCTCTAGAAAAATGTGTATGACTGTGTGCTATGGGACTCAAGAATTAGACAAGTTGGGATGTGGATAACTTAACACATTGCTAAGAGTTGATATTGACCAAAGTTAAAGCAGTTTACCATGTTGCAAGCATTCATTAGACTCTAGAGTTGCAAAATAGTTACATCAGATTGAGTCTGTCAATGCATTTGTGGTCCGGGTGAGGAGACAGGCTCCTGGTGCTTACTGCCCTACCATCTTCCCCCTAGCTGGGCATGGAGGTACTTTCTGTAGTATGTTTCCTGTGATCCATTGTGTGCTGAGTTCCAGGCCAGTATTAACCACTGACCTATCCTGTCTTACCCTCAGGATTTGGATCTTCCACGTCCCATGCAATTGCTCAGCTGGGGTTAGGGGAAGAGTCCCCTGTGCTTCATAGGATGAATATAATTCCAGTCTCCACAAGATGGGCCCAGAGAGGGCTTGACCCAGGTGAATGACAGCTGGAGGAGAATGTGATGTCAGACCTTTGTTCAAATCACACCAGGAACCTGTTGTATTTGCCTTGTGTTTTGGTGCCATTGCTGGTGGCCACAACTCACTTCTACCTTCCCTTCTCCATTCTTGGCACTTTGCCGACTTGTCATTTTTATTCATTCTCCAGCCCCAGGCCAATCCCCACCTCTCTGGACCTTTTTTCTTACTCATTCCTCACACTCTTCTCTCCACAGTGCATTCCAACACTGTTGTATTCTAAAGTGTGCACTTATCTTTTAATAATTCTTTTTTTTTTTTTTTTTTAAGAGAGTGGTGGTGGCAGAGGGAAAGGGAAAGAAAGAATCTTAAGGAGGTTCCATGCCCAGTGTGGAGCCTGCCATGGGGCTCGATCTCACTAACTTGAGATCACAACCTGCGCTGAAGTCAAGAGTCAGATACTTAACTGACTAAGCCACCCAGGTGTCCCATCTTTTCTGAATTCTTAAAGCCAGTTACTTTGTTCCAGTCAGATTTTCCTACATGTGGACATAGACTTCTGTCCAGCATCACAGGTCATAGCAGATGTAATCCTGCTAAAAGCCATTAACAGTAGAATGAGTTGTAGAACATGTGTTTCACCCCGGCCCAACCCTTTTCTTATATCCTATGCCTAATGAAGCCTCCCCAGTTCTGTGACCTTGGGGACCCAGTAATACAAAGCAGCTGCTTACAAAACCCAGCCCCAACTTCCTTTTCCTGAAAACAGTTCCTTATACTGGTTCTTTAATGTGTCAGATGTACATTTGTGATGGGTTTTGCCCCTTCCCAGTAAAGTCAACATGTAGTTAATCATCACTTCTTTGCTTTCAGGTTGTTGTTGGCTTGGAGTGGAGGGTGAGCATGCACCTTCTGAAGAGAGCATTCCTATAGGAGTGTCACAGATTGGGACTCTCAAGGCAGATTCATCTTCCCAGAAGGCCCAGCCCTTTGAGCTGCATGGCCCGATCTTGAGAAGCATTTTGTACTTGGCTGAGCACCAGGGAACATATCTTGGGGAAAAAACATATACATGTAGGAAACAATCCTGTTTAGCTGCCAACCTTCAACAGTACCAGGGGCAGCACACTGGAGAGATACCCTTCAGAAGTTCTGTGGACAGAGCCTCATTTATAAAGAACTGTACGGTCCACGTGTCAGGGAAGCCCTTTACCTGTGAGGAGACAGGGAAGGACTTCTTAGCCAGCATGGGATTTCTCCAACAACAGGTCACTCACACTGGGGAGAAGCTGAACAATGAGTGTAAGGCTGTCTTTCACAGTGATAAAAGTCATCACAACTGTGGAGAATGCAAGAAAGCCTTCAGCTGCACAGACACACTTGCTCAGGACCAGAGAGTTGTCACTAGAGAAGGACTCTATGAGTGTGGCAAATGTGGAAAAGCCTGTACCCGAAGGTGTAACCTCATTCAGCACCAGAAAGTCCACACTGGAGAAAGACCTTATGAGTGCAATGAATGTGGAAAATTCTTCACCTATTACTCCAGTTTCATTATACATCGGAGAGTCCACACTGGAGAAAGGCCCTACGAGTGCAATGAATGTGGGAAATCCTTTAGCCAAAGCTATAGCCTCAATAGCCATAGGAAAGTTCACACTGGAGAGAAGCCTTATGAGTGCAGGGAATGTGGAAAATCTTTCAGCCAAAGGTCCAACCTCATTCAACATCAGCGAGTTCACACTGGAGAAAGGCCTTATGAGTGCAGTGAATGTGGGAAGTCCTTTAGCCAAAACTTCAGTCTCATTTACCACAGGAGAGTTCACACTGGAGAAAGGCCTCATCAATGCAGTGAATGTGGGAAATCCTTCAGCCGAAGCTCCAGCCTCATTCACCACAGGAGACTTCACACTGGAGAAAGGCCTTATGAGTGCAGTAAATGTGGGAAATCCTTTAAGCAAAGCTCCAGCTTCAGTTCACATCGTAAAGTCCACACAGGAGAAAGGCCTTATGAGTGTGGGGAATGTGGAAAATCTTTTAGCCATAGCTCCAACCTCAAGAACCACTGGAGAGTTCACACTGGAGAAAGGCCTATTGAGTGCAGTGAATGTGGAAAGTCCTTTAGTTGCAAATCTAACCTCGTTAAACACCTGAGAGTTCACACGGGTGAAAGGCCTTATGAATGTGGGGAATGTGGAAAATCCTTTAGCCAAAGCTCCAGCCTCATTCAGCACCGGAGAGTTCACACTGGAAAGAGATCTACTGAATGCAGAGAATGTGGGAAATCCTTTAGCTCCAAATCTGACCTCATTCAACACCAGAGACATCATACTAGAGAAAGGCCTTAGATAATTAGACTGGAGGAGAGAAGTTGTGAGGAAGCCATCTACCTAACTTTAAGCCCATACATCTGAAAATCCACAGTGGAGAGATCTCCCTTTAGTTGAAGTATGTGGGAATCTATACAGGAGCTGTGTTACACTTTCTTTTTTCTTTTTTTTTTTAAGATTTTAAAATTTATTTTCTTGTTAGAGAGAGCGAGCACAGGCAGACAGAGTGGTAGGCAGAGGGAGAAGCAGGCTCCCCGCCGAGCAAGGAGCCCAATGTGGGACTCGATCCCAGGACGCTGGGATCATGACCTGAGCCAAAGGCAGCCGCTCAACCAACTGAGCCACCCAGCATCCCTGTGTTACACTTTCTAACCTGTCCAGGGCTCTTGCCAGGTTTATATCACTGTCAGTTTCTGTGAAAGAGTTTTGTCACCTCTACCACTCAGCAGGTTTACAGTGTGCACTAGTGCATTAGTTACCACCACAGTGTGCTCAGGGAAGCTGACCTCTTTCCCTTCCTTTTGCTGGAGGAAATGATGATTACTCTTAGCCCTTATAGGGTCTTCATTCTCTTCTCTTGTAGAAGTTAGGGCATGGCCCAGAGGACCCAATCTGAGTTCTGCTGGTAACTTGCCGAGAAGGACCACATTTCCAAGGATGTGTTTGTTTTGTGTGACACTCCTCTTGGATTTTCCTGTCCTCCAAGTCACCAACCTGGGATCTCCCTGCCTCCTATTGCTTTGGATTTTGCAGTAATAAAGACTTTATTGTTTAAGCCACCTTTGATCTTGGGGTTCTATTCACTATGTGAGGTGATTTGAAAATGGCTGGGCTCTGTCGACATTAAGGAATGAACAGCTTTGTTGGGGTTCCCAGTGCTTTGTGTGCCTCAGAGATGAGAGTCTGGAAAGAAAATAGCTCTCTTTCCAGCTTTTCCAACAATTTGCATTGTTGCCTGAGGTCTCATAGGAAAGACTGCCAGGCTTTGTCCTAATTTGTACACTGGGTTTCAGGATTTTTTGGCGGGCTCAGAGAACACCCTGAAGAGTCAGGAAATTGTGACAACCTTCAGTGCTTCTGAGAACTACATGAATTGTTTTTCTTTTCCACAGTGGATGTCATATAACACTCAGTAGTGTTGAGGGGACTCTCTGCCCCAGGTGCTACAAAGGAGCCATGTGCCCTGATACCCAGGATTCATTAGGCGAGTGTCATGGTGAGAATACAGAGCCCTGGGGGAACTATAATTGGTATAATAACAATGAAGGAGTCTGCAGCAAAGTAGACAGCATGTGCCCCTTCTAGCATTGCATCAACAAATGCTCCAGTGACTGTGCAGGATAGGTGTGCATAGAAACTCGGGACCTCCAGGTATGTGCATCTTTTGTTGCTGAGATCTTTATCAAAGAAAATAAGCTATTGGTTTTGTGGGTTCCCGTAGCCTTTCTGGGATATTCACCTGAAGCCATTTCTACACACATAGGAAAACAAGCATGCAGAGAGAGGAGATCACTTAGTCCCTCGGTGTGGCTCTGTGACCTAGCCAGCATTCCTGTTCACTGAGTGGTATGGATTTACTTAATCATAAGTATTTGCTACTACTAAGGCAAGGCCGCTTCTCCAAGGCCATCAAGAAAGAGATAGAGTCAATATAGGGCTGCAGAACCAGATTTTATGAAAAGAGGGAGAGACCTCTTTTGTGTTTTTTTGTTTGTTTGGAACTATTTCATAGAACTTTATTCAGGTTTTGTTTTTGTATTTGTTTTGTGGTTTTCTTGCTTGTTTGGAACTATTTTGTAGGACTTCATTCAGGTCTAGTTGACATACAATATATTGCACCTATTTGAGGTGTACAGTTAAGTTTTGACGTACATACAAATCCGTAAAACTTCATCGTGATCATGATTATGAACATGTCCATCAGCCCTAATTTGCCACATGTCATTTTATAATGTGTCTTTCCCCTCTCCAGGCAACCTTTGATTTACCTTCATTTATAATAGTTTGTATTTTCTAGAATTTTATATGGTCTGAGTCACAAAGTGTTTTTTTTTTTTCTGGTTTCATTCATGACTTGTAATTATCTTAAGATTCTTCAGTGATGCTTATGTAAGTGTTTCACTCTGTTGCTGCATAGTATCTTTTCTTTGGATATACCATTTGTTTATTCATTCATCCCTTAGGAGCCTTTGGTACCTCTTTTGGGCAATTGCAAATAAAGCTGCTAGAACACTTGTATATAATTTAATATGTACATATGTATTTTTCACTTCTCTTGGGTTAGTAACTCAAAGTAAAATGCCTGAGCCATAGGATAGGTGAATATTTAACTTATTAAGAAGTTATGATGGAAGGGGCGCCTGGGTGGCTCAGTGGGTTAAAGCCTTTGCCTTCGGTTCAGGTCATGGCCTCAGGGTCATCAGGCTCTCTGCTCAGTGGGGAGCCTGCTCCCCCGCCCCATCTCTGCCTGCCTCTCTGCCTACTTGTGATCTCTGTCTGCCAAATAAATAAATAAAATCTTAAAAAAAAAAAACTACCAAAGTATCCAAAATGATTCTTTGTTTTTGCATACCCACCAGTAGCACATGAGCGTTCCAGTTCTTCCACATCCTTGCCAATACGTGGCATCAGTCTTTTGATTCAGTCTTTGGAATTTACCTTTTTAACAAGCAAGCAGTAATTTTAATTGCATTTCCCTAGGGATTTATGATGTTGAACTTTTTTTTTCTTGTGTTTATTTGTCATCTGTGTATCTTCTTGATGTCTGTTCATATCTTTTGCCTATTTTCTTTTTATGAATTATGGCTGTTTCCTTTTTTGTTAACAAAGGAGTAGCTTATGTTTATTCCTCAGGTGTTTCTGTGGTAAGTAGAAGGTAAGACTACATGCACTACACACTTTTAAGTTTAATCTGCATTATTTATTTATTTTCCATCATGTTCTTTTTTTTCTTTTAAAGATTTAATTTATTTATTTGACACAGAGATCACAGGCAGGCAGAGAGAGAGAGAGAGAGATGGGGAAGCAGGCTCTCCAGCGAGCAGAGAGCCTGATGTGGGGCTCAATCCCAAGACCCTGGGAACATGACCTGAGCCAAAGGCAGAGGCTTTAGCCCACTGAGCTGTTCAGGCGCCCCTTCCATCATGTTCTTAAGTCCAGGCTTTCAGTAATACATGTAAGTCCTGGTTTGTAGTGTCTTTCAAGTTCTCTGGTGTAAATACTTCCACTATGGCCAATCTCAAGCTGCCAGTGTGATGTCACTGAGCACAGTTGGGAAGAGTTGCCAGAGACACAGCATTCTGTTTCCACCCTTCTAATCTAGTAGCTGCAAATAATTTGTAGAATATAGATGATAATAAAACATACTAAACTGATTAAGGCATGACAAGTTGAGATTTACTAAAGCTATGATTAGCAGCTATAAACTGCACCATAGTTAAGATATACATTTTAATATTTTGGAATATCCTTAACACCTCTGAAACCAAAAATTTCATTGAAAACACAAAAGATCTATAATACTGAAGATAATTCAGTTAAATACTTCAAATGTTGAAGGAAAAAAAAGTAGGCAAGATATTTGAAATACAGGAAATTCTTGGAAAAAAGTCAAATTTTGAAATTGTTTTTCCTGCAAAGGATCAGCAAGAATGCAAATTAACAGTTGAGAGGCAATTTCCCAACATTTTATTTTGGGGTTAAAGTATGTTTTTATTGTGAACTTTATATGAAATTCTTTTTCATGTTTTTATTATGAACTTTATATCTTTGTTTTTGTTGACAGAAAAAACACAAGTAATCTATCATAATTCTCAGCTTGGGGTTCCATAAAAATGATTGGCAAATTTCAATAAATTTGAAAACATTCAGAGGGAACATTTAAAGTGTTGTTATGCTCTCTACATTCTTGATATTATCACCCATATTTTATTGAAGAATGAGTCTTAGCCTCTAATTTCTAAAGTTTTCCAGTGCATATAAATTAAGGTTTATTGAAATCTCTCACATTTCAGTTGCCTGTATTTGGTATTTTTCTAATAACAAGAATATAAGTAGCACTCATGTTTGGAGAAGATAATAGCTGTCTGTTGTCTCCCTGCCTCAGATCCAGGGCTGGATCTCTATATCTCCAGTTCTAGTTCTGGTTCTCTCTAGTGAAAACACATCTCACTAGCTGTAATCTGCAGGCATCTGGCAGGGACTAAAATCATTTGTGTAAATTTGTCCTCGTGTATTTAAATGAAAAATTTAAAGTAAGTTCAAAGATGAAATAAGGAAGTAGTAGGCAAAAGTCAGTAAGGAAAACAATTGAATCAATTAAATAAGAAGAAAGAAACTGGAAAAGGGCCAGGCTCATTTTGAAGATTTTTAAGAATATATATGTATATATATTTTTAAGATTTTATTTATTCATTTTTCAGAGGGAGAGAGAGCACAAGCAGGGGAAGCAGCAGGTAGAAAGAAGAACAGGCCTCCCACTGAGAAGGAGCCTGATGCGAGACTCAAGCCTTTAGAGCCTGGGATCGTGACCCAAGCTGCAGGCAGGCACTTAACTGACTGAGCCACCCAGGCATCCCCAAGAATACATTTAACATATAAATTAGGTAAGGTTCATTGATGTATAGGAAGTAACCAGTTTTGTTTATATCTGAGAAAGCACAGTAGATATTTAAGAATCCCCAGTGGAATGTCATTTCACGGTAAGTTACTACCACCTTAGTCCCGTCTGTTAAAATCGCTATACTCACAGAACTGAGAGGAGTGAAGCCATCCAGTCATCTGCTGGCAAATATTTTGCCTGTTCTGTATGTTCTATTCAGTGCTTATTTCAACACCCTTTCAATCACATTCACTCTCAAAGGTGAATTCAACAGTTTATCACTTTACTCAGTTTCCCGTGGGATACCTCAGAAGCTCAACCATCACATATAACCTCTACTGGCAAAACCCTGATTGGTTTTAGCTGTCCCCAAGCACCCATGTATTCCACTACACTGATGACATCCTCTTCTGAGGGAACTGCTAGACACACAGGATATGCAAACAATCATTGTTGCACTTACGGAGAGCTAATGGGCTCTGGCCCCCCTCCCTGTAAAGTTCAAGGTCATGCCATCTCAGTGAGTCTTAGGTTCATCTAGTGTGCCTAAGGGCCACTCTATTCATGTTGTTGAAAGGCAACTTCTAATTTTGTCAGCTTTAGTCAGTCTTGAGCAACCAAACCTAGTGAGTCTTTCTGGCTCTGAAGGCAACATATTCTCCATTTACAAATACTACTAAGGTTTATTATGTACTCACCCACAAATTAGCCTACTTGTGGGATCTTCACAACAAAAATCCCTGGATTCAGTTCAGATGGCCCTACAACAGACCCATCTTTTAGTTGCCTACTGGCAATGTGGTAGAAGTTCTGTGCTCACCTCCTGTGTTTCTTAGAGTGTCTGGACCACTCGTGCTGGCTCTAAGCCTTTCCGGTGCAGAAAGCTGCCTGTTTTGACCACATTACATGCCCTTTGAGGGACAACTGCTGGCTGCATGCTGAGCCCTTTTGGAAATGGAAGCTCTCCCAGGACCTGAACCCGTGACACTCTGAACTCAGTTACCCATTATTTCCTTGGTCATGAAGGCAACATTCCGTAAGCTCAACATCGAGGCTTTGATACGGGATGGAGACAAACCGGGACCCGCTGGTGTGTCCACCTGAAAGAAGAGGGCTTTACCTGTCCTCAGTCTTTGGCCAGATCCCACAGTGCCAAAGGAGGGCACCGTTCTCCTGGACCTTTGATTGCCTGGGGATAGCTTTAGGATAACTAAGTGAACAGCAAAGGGAATCACATGCTTTATTGCTGATAATGCTACCAGTACATGTGATGGAATTCTCTGGAGAGCTGCGGCTTTTCTTCCTTTAAACAGGACATCCCCAAAAATGGACCCAAGAGTCAATACAAGCGGCCCAGCCCCAGGCAGTCACTTAGCATTGGGTAATGCCCTGGCCAACAGATGACCCTAAGGACACTTTACAGGCTCCTGTGTCATTGCTACTTCTAGTTCTTTGGTGCAACCAATGACAATAATAAAATCTCATTCAAAACTTCCCCCTCTGAGGTGAAGAACTTTACCCCAAAGGGACTAATTAAGATCACCTGTGTCTTAGCCCACACCAAATTTCATGCTGTTAGGGCCTCATTTAATTCCGAAGCTGATAGATTGGGACAACTTTCAAATCCTTGGTTGAAAACTGTCAGATGACCCCATTCATCTTTCTTTGGCCCATTAGACCATGAAATGTCAGTCATAGAGGAACCTCAAACCTTGAACCTTGAGCTAAACTCAGAGGGCTTCCCCCACTCTCCTGTCATGGCCTACATGTGACATGTCAATGCACTCTATGTGGGAACACTGTCATTGGCAATACAATGGAGGGGAGCCATCCCAGAGGGATCTCCTATAGACACCAGCAAATCAATTTTATCAGGTGTCTGCCTGCCTCTGTCAATGCCACTTAGTATGACTTAACAGTAATGAATACCTACCCATACATCTTATTTGTCCACCCCATTACACATGCCATTGATGGAGCTACCATACAACGCTTTACAAAAACACTCATGCCCTTTAGAGTTCCAGACATTACCAGCATTGAATGAAGAAGCTCTCACTTTAGAACAAGGCATTCAACAGATGTTCCATCTTCCCTATCTGTCCCAGGCTTCTGTCTTATAGAATGCCTCAACACTTTACTTAAATCTTTTGGAAATAATAGACAACAAGTGATCTTATAAATGGGTCTGCCTCCTACCACTGGACCTCATTATACTAAATCCCCAGGCCTTGGGTCCTTCTACTCAATATCAAAATGCACTGAAATCAGTTGCCGTAACCTCCCTTCTCCAGTGACACCTCACATATCAGCATCTACAAGGATCATATTGATTAGGCATTCCTCCCTGTTCCTCTTCCTCTTTTATCTGTCTTTTTCGGACTTGCCCCAGTCCTGAGCAGGATGGAAGCCAGGTCAAGGCTTGAGTTACTGTGGGATATGATCATCTCACTATCGAGTGTCCCTTTGGCTATCTGCCAGAGTTATTTGGCACCCTGATAGGTGTTGATTTGCATAGCCTATACCACAAGCTTTGCCAAATAATCCTGGCTATAAAAGATACTTAATTTCGAATGCCTATAAAAATCTCAGGAAGTAGGGATCATGTGTCCAGAACTCACACCCACAGCAGTGTGAATACCAGAGAAGGCAAGAAAGACTAAAACTGGACTTATCTAGTAAGATACTCCACTAAGGAGTGCATGTTCCCTCCAACTACATAGACCTGAAATGGGAGTATTACCCAGTCCACATTAAGCCCATGTGGTCAGTGGGCCCTCAGTGCCTCCGGTTACAGCACTCCCACAAGACAAATATGTTGCCCAGCCTTCTGGCTTCTCATAGCTTGACTATACCTACTTTGTGTAGATAATAACATGTGTCTGGAACACTGCAGGCCATGAGCAGACCCCACCTGGCAATGCAACAGCCATCAGGCTGTATTTTGGCACACTGACATCCATGCCCTCGTAAACCCCACTGTCACAGCCAACAACTAGTTAGTGCCATAACTTTGTTCCCATCTCACTGGCAAAATTTTGTGCAGTTGGACATGCCATAAGTTTCCCTTTAACTGCCCGACCATGTTGAAGCCTACTCAGATGATCTTAAACTTTGGTCATAGCGCTATCCACACCCTATTGATCTATTTGGATGGACGCATTTCTAAACTTTGATTGTTCTCCTGGCCTTCCCTTTAAAAAACAACTCCCAGCTAGTCAGGATGGTCACTGTAATGTCATGACCAAAATGCTTACTGACACTTTGAAATTTTTGGTTGCTCATGTCAAATGCTAAGACCAAGATTTGAGCCTCCAAGGACTATTTTTATGAAGACCCCTCATTTCTGCGGGCATATTTTGCTCCACCTCAGACTTCTCTTCATTTGATTTGCATCATCTCCATTTGGGGGCTAAATATAAACTTTGACCTCCTGCCAAAAAAGGTTCTGTATCTTGATTGTGGAGGTAGTTAATGAACCGACACCTATGAGAAAAGTGCACAGAACCCCACACACACACACGTGGAAAATGGTATCTTTGAAAAAGGTCTGAAGACGGAACCATTGGTAAATTCCCAGTTTTGATACTAAGATTATGTCAGCTGTTACCACAGGGGAAACTAAGTGAAAGGTACTCTGCACTATATTTGCAACTTCTTGTGAATCTATAATTATTTCAAAATAAGACATTTTAAAAAAATAATGTGTCTGTCTTGCTAAGTCCTTCCCACAGCTTCCTAGAACGGTCAGACTAAATCTAAATTTCTCATCATAGCCCATGAAACCATATTCATCAGCCCCCTTCCCTTCATCCTCCAGCCATCACTCTCCTCTTCCAGCCCTACTGGCCTTCACTTGATTCCAGACATGCCTAGTTCTCACTAGCTTTGGAGTCTTGGTATCTGCTTCTCTCTTTTTTTTTTTTTTAAGATTTTTTAAAAAAATTATTTGTCAGAGAGAGAGGGAGAGAGAGCGAATGAGCACAGGCAGACAGAGTGGCAGGCAGAGGCAGAGGGAGGAGCAGGCTCCCCGCCGAGCAAGGAGCCTGATGCGGGACTCGATCCCAGGATGCTGGGATCATGACCTGAGCCGAAGGCAGCTGCTTAACCAACTGAGCCACCCAGGCGTCCCTACCTGCTTTTCTCTTTGCTGAGAATCTTTCCTCACCTTTGCACTGGGATGGGGTCTTCACTGAGCTTATAATATCATCTGTTATTTAATGTTTGCCCCATTTTCTGTGCTGTACAGTTTTATGTCCATTTTTCCACTTTTACAGACATGAATCCTGAAGCCTGGGAAGAGTAGACATGACCAAGGGCACATTGGTAATGGTTACAACTCAGATGATTTAGAATCCCAGTCAGTCCCCAGAGTCAAGCACTTAGCTCTTAGCCCCCTCCTGCCCTTTTTCATGAACTGGAATAAGATAAGAAGATAAAGAGCCAAGCAATCCAGTTCTAAGCTTCACCTTCAGTTTCAATATGAAGATAATAACATCTTGAGGTTATGTTTACTTAAAAAAATAAACCGGGGTCCCAGGATTGAGCCCCGAACTGGGCTCGCTGCTCGGCAGGGAGCCTGCTTCCCTCTCTCTGCCTGCCTCTCTGCCTACTTGCGATCTCTCTCCGTCAAATAAATAAATAAATAAAATCTTTTAAAAATAAAAGAAAATAATAAAAAAGATAAATAAAATATATATGGGAATACAAAAGACCTATGAGAGTCAAAACATTTTCTTTAAAATAGAACAGGTTTGGACCTTAAAGATTTGATTTCAAAACCCATCAATATCAAAAGCGTTATAATTCGTATGGGTGTGTGCATCACCTTTATCAACAACTGCCTGACAGATCTAAAGCTCTCCCACTGAGCTATTAACAACTAACAAGAAAACAGGGACGCCTGGGTGGCTCAGTTGGTTAAGCGGCTGCCTTCGGCTCAGGCCATGATCCCAGCGTCCTGGGATCGAGTCCCACATCGGGCTCCTTGCTCAGCAGGGAGCCTGCTTCTCCCTCTCCCTCTGCTTCTGCCTGTGTTCGCTCTCTCTCTTTCCCTCTCTCTCTGACAAATAAATAAATAAAATCTTAAAAACAAAACAAAAAAACAACTAACAAGAAAACAATATGAAGCCTGGAATGTGGCCCTGGGTGCCCAGTTCTGATGGGCCAGCCTGAGGTGAAGGAATCAGAAATGTGTTCCTTTCTGCTGAGCTGTACTAAATGGGGAAAGATTGAGGGCCACTGGGAGATGGAACAGAGCTTTTCAATTCACACTGTGGTCTCCTTCACCGAAATATCAATCTCCTTTTCCCACCTGTCCTGTCCCAGACCCTGCCCCATCTGCTTCCCTTTAAATGAGCTACACCATTTCCCAGGGAGGAAATTCTGGCCTCTCTTGACCACGCCTACCAGCCTCTATACATACACCCTCAGGTCACATTGTCACGGTGCCCACTACAAGGATCATATGTGCATTCTTCTTGTCCCGAGTCACCCATAGTGCGCGTCTCCTGCCTCATCCCTGAACTTCTGCTACCGCGTCTCACATGCCTCAGAGTCCAGCAACTTCGGGATCTCATGTCCATGTCGGATTTAAGCCACTGAATCTCCTACCCATTTGTCTGCTGCTGGGTCATCACATACTTTCCCCCTCATTTTGGGAATACGTACACCCAGATCTTGGTAACTGTACTTTTGTTTCCTTTACGTATTCCACAATGATGTTTAGTAGCATTATGTACTAGTCACTGTTTCACAAGCATAAACCAGAAGAATATCCATTCCCACAAGTTGGGTCACTCCTTAGCTCTTTTATGCTTTCTGCTTCATTCTTGTGTCCTTTGCCTTTCAGATCTCATCTTCATTCTGATCGTCTGACTAACTAATTCTTTAAATATCTCATTCTATTTATTCTACCTAGTCCTATCTTTATAAACGTTTTCCATGACCACTATTTTCCTAATTATTTTTGGCATATCTTCTTCCTATGGCTTTTGTCTTTCTTCATCTCCTTGATTATTTTTTAAAAGATTTATTCATTTATTTTAGAGAGAGCAAGAAGAGAAAGGGGCAGAAGGAGAGAGAGAATCCCGAGGCAGACTCCCCTTTGAGCGTAGAGCATGACACAGGGCTCCATCTCACAACCCTGAGGTCATGACCCAAGCAGAAACCAAGAGTTGCTAACCAATTGAGCCACCCAGGCGACCCTCCTTGATACTTTATTTGCTTATTTGAATTTATTTGTACTCTCTTCCATCACTGTTTTCCAAATGTCATATGTTGTTTACTATGATTTTTTGTGATTTTTCCATATCTAATTACTTTCACTGGATGTATGAGATGCTCTGTCTCACGTGCATATGGAGGAAAGGCCAAAATCAGGCTCTGGCAGATTCAGTGAATGTGGAACAGGGTCAGGGGGTCAGGGAAGGGAGCCCTGCTCCCTCTATACTAGGCAACCAGGTCATCGGTTTTCAGCTTAACTTGGCCAGGGTGCAGGCATCACCTGAACTGCCATCCAAAAGCTCTGTGGGAGGAGATAGGATGGCACAGCAGCCCAGGGGCAGCTGATAGCATGACTGACCACTCCTCCAAACCTCTTGACCTGACATTGCTGCCCATTCCAGCACCACAGACAGGAGGTGGTACATGAAGGTATTGGCTGTCCGGAGGCCCTGTAGGCAATGAACGAAAGGGCTTTCTTCAGCTTGTCCTCAGCTCTGGGCTCTCATCCAGACAGGTCTGAGATAGCCTGAGTTTCCCTATACTTTGGAACAGGACTCTGGAAGTTGCTCTCATCTGTGCTTTCCTCTAACTTCTAATTTCTTACCTTGATTTTGGGTAATCAAAATTACGCTGCCTCTCCTGGCTCCTGAAGCCGTCTCGACGTCTCCGATCTGTACTTGCTTCTGTGGCTCATCTGACACTGCCCTCTCTGCAGCCACCAGGGCTGTTTAGGACACACACTCTCATATCGGGACTATTTATTTCAAACGGACACAGAAGTAATGAGAGCTAACAAGTGCCCAGCTCTATATAAACCACTCCGGATAGAATATGGAAAAAATCTTCTGTCTGTGAGTTGGTTAAATTCTATGGGGAGTGACAGGTGATAAACTAGCCAAGTAAGAAGAATAAAGTTTATCTGATGAAGGTCATTGCTGTGGAGAAAAATAAAGCAAAGAGGGTGACTGAAGACTGCCGGATGGGAGTGGGGCCCCAAGATGGGAGGAAACACAGCCGTTGCAGACCTGGACAGATGTTGAGGAGCAAAGGGAGGGGGAGATCAAGACCGAAGGCGAGAGTGAGGCTGCCAGGGAGAAGTTTGGGAGCCTGTAAGGCTGTGGCAGAGGGGGCCGCACCCCCTGTGTCAGGAGGCTGGTTTCGCACTGTGTCTATGACTTAGAGCGGTCCGGGGGCCCTGCCGTTCTCCACACTTGCTCCTGTCTTTGGCGAGCAAAGTACCTAAGCAGAGAGCAAGTGTATAAACTCAGGACAAGTTACAGACATTTTATGTCTGTTGAATCTGGTGACATAAAAGCCCTTATACTTTGTATGCCTTTGTTTTCTCTTTGGCTTTGCATTTCTATTAACTCATTTTTATTGCATTTCTGTGAAACCGTGAGTCTGTGACATTGTAGGGTTTGGGGAGGTCCTTCAACAAGGGTGGTTTGCACTGTGGCAGGGTGACTCTGGAAGCCATCGGGGAGTTCTGCAGGGGAAGGGCATGGTCAGATGGTTATACAGGGTCCTTGTGACAGCTGCTTTGAGGACAGAAAACTGGCAGGAGGAAAAGAGCGGACCCCACCAATGAGGCGTGGTGGGGCTGCACAGTATGAGGTGCCGGTGGTTTCACCGTGGATATGGCTTGAAAGTAAAGGACAGATGGGATGTTTGGGTTGCCCCGTAGATCCTTCCCTCAAAAAACACCGTTCCTTCTGCTTCCCCAGCTCCCCCTCACCTTGTACTGGTGGTCACTCCCACTACAAAGAGTCAGGAAACAGAAATGCTGGCTTTCCAAAAATCTCTTCCTGCCACTTTTCCTGCACCCCACCCAGCCACACTTCAGACCAGGGTCCCTCACCGTCGTAAGTCCTCCACCTCCGACAGATGACTCTCAGACATCGTGCACTTTCTCAACGTAAAATAAGAATCCATCTCTCCCTTTCCATTGAAATGACCTTAATCTCAGCCCTTGTGGTCTTTTTTCTGGACGAGGAGCACCTCCTGGAGGTGCAAGTCCCCTTCTCTCCGGCCTGGGATTGACACAGGAAGAAAGAACAGTAGCCTTGTTCTCTGCCAAACTTGCCATCCACAAATCTCAGAAAATTAGAAAGTATTAGCAAGTTTGTGTGGGACTCCCCTAAGACAAAACTTGGCCACACTTTATGTGAGACTAGTGTTAATCTTTCTATTTCCATTCTGTGGCAGTGTTGCTACATTTCACTGCAGAAATAGCGTGTTCCAAGGCACCTGGTGGCTCAGTCAGTTAAGTGTCTGCCTTCACGTCCAATCATGATCCCAGGGTCCTGGGATCAAGTCCCACATCAGGCTCCTTGCTCTTCGGGGAGTCTGCTTCTCCCTCTACTTCTCCCCCTGGCTTGTGCTTTCTCTCTCTCTCTCTCAAATAAATTTTATTTTTTTAAAGATTTTATTTATTTGTCACAAAGAGAGCACAAGCAGGGAGAACAGCAGGCAGAGCAGGCAGAGGGAAAAGCAGGCTTCCCACCGAGCAGAGAGCCTGATGTGGGACTCAATTCCAGGACCCTGGGATCATGACCGGAGCCAAAGGCAGATGCTTAACCGACTGAGCCACCCAGGAGCCCCCATAAGAGACTCTTAGTCATAGGAAACATACTGAGAGTTGCTGGAGGGTGGGGTGGGGAGGGCACATGATATAATGAGCAATGGGTATTATATAAGATTGATGAATAACTGACCTCTATCTCTGAAACTAATAATACATTATATGTTAATTATTGAATTTAAATAAAAAATCAAAAATTTTAAAAAAGGAGAGTATGTTTGTGGTCAGTTGTCCCTGCAGCAGGGATATTTTGGGGTTTTTAAAGATTATTTATTTATTTATTTATATGAGAGAAAGCAGGAGCAGGGGTGGAGCAGAGGGACAAGCAGACTCCCCACTGAGCATGGGGGTCTGAGCTCCGGCCGGGCAGGGCCCAGGCCAAAGGCAGGCAGGGGCTTCATCCCAGGACCCTGAGATCATGACCAGAGCCGAAGCTAGACACAACCAACTGAGCCCCCAGGCGCCCTTCCAGGTTGCTATGTGACAGCGTATTGGCGAGGTGGAGCTGGAGTCAGTTGAAGATTCCATCAGGGATTTCATCAGTGAGCCGTTTTATCCAATCACATCTGGGAGTGCATCCTTGAGCCCACACCCTATAAAAGGGAGGAGCCTTAGGAAGACAGGTCAGATGAATCCAGCACGGAGAGTGAGTCACAGAGCTGCTCTCTTTCAGCCCAGGATTGCCCAGTTTGAAGTTCAGTCTTCTTGAGGTGAGTTTTCAGGATGAAAGGAAGATTTCTGATTTTGTGTGTGTGACTACCCATGCATGTGTATGTAGGCACAGCTCTGAGAGGAAAATTCCTAGGTGCGAAGTTATAGGAGTCCCTCAAGTGTGGGGGGATGATCTGTTGTGTCAACTTCTCTATAAAACCTGGCCTGATTGCAGGGGACCTCTCCTTGTGAAAGTCTTCTTGCATGGCTCTGTCATCACATGAATTTTATTTTTCTAGTAATTCGTGTTTTTTTTAAAAGATTTTATTTTCTTATTTGAGGGACAGAGATCACAATTAGGCAGACAGGCAGGCAGAGAGAGGAGGAAGCAGGCTCCCCGCTGAGCAGAGAGCCCCATGAGGGGCTCGATCCCAGGACCCTGGGATCATGACCAGAGCCAAAGGCAGAGGCTTCAACCCACTGAGCCACCCAGGCACCCCGCCCCTCTTTTTTTTTTTTAATGAAGCTCTTTCTTTTTTTTTTTTAAGATTTTATTTATTTATTTGACACAGAGAGAGAGATCACAAGTAGGCAGAGAGGCAGGCAGAGAGAGAGAGGGGGAAGCAGGCTCACTGCTGAGCAGAGAGCCCGATGCAGGACTCGCTCCCAGGACCCCGAGATCATGACCTGAGCTGAAGGCAGAGGCTTAACCCACTGAGCCACCCAGGCGCCCCTCTCATAATTCATTTTTATTACAACTTGTGGACATGTTGGCCAACAGCAGATTGGGACGAGTGGGTAGGAGCTAAAATTTAAAGGCGGGGTGTCAGCAGACTTTACTGAGTGCTTTATCATGCACCAGCAAATGCTCCAATAGGGCTTTATATGTATTAACTCTTTTAGCTCCCATCCCAACTCTGGGTGGTGGGTGTCATCAGAGATCAGGGCCCCCATGACATAGACAAAGACTGATGGGTAATGTGCCTGTAGTCACAAAGCTTGTGAATGCCAGACTCCAGATTAAGAACCCTGCCAGCCTAGGCTTTGTTTTGAGATATAATTGATGTATAACATTATGTTTGTTAGAGGAATACAACATATTATTCAATATTTGTATATGTTGCAAAATAATCACCACAGTAAGTCTGGTTAACGTCCATCATCTTACATAGTTTCACTTTTTTTTCTTGTGATGAGAACTTCCTTTTTTAAAGATTTTATTTATGTGAGAGAAAGAGTGTGGGAGAGGGAGAGAGAGAATTAACGGAGGAGGGACAGAAGGAGAAGCAGATTTCCCACTGAGCAGGGAGCCCTGTGATCACCCAGGTCCCTGGGTTTACAACCCAGGAGCTGAAAGCAGACGCTTAAGGGACTGAGCCATCCAGGGGTCCCTGTGATGAGACTTTTTTAAAAAAGATTTTATTTGACAGAGAAAGAGAGAGCACAAGTAGGCGGAGCAGCAGGCAGAGGGAGAGGGAGAAGCAGACTCCCTGATGAGTAGGGAGCCTGATTTGGGGCTTGATCCCAGGACCCTGGGATCATGACCTGAGTCAAAGACACTTAACTGACTGAGCTACGCAGGCGCCCCTGATGAGAATTTTTAACATGACAGTCAGGTTTTAATTCCAAGGTTTTAGCTCTAATAATGTTCTACACTTGTGTCTGTGTAGGATTGAGTGATGTCTACAAGTGTAAGGTAATCCAGAAAGAGAACCTGGGGGGAGGGGCAGATGAAGACGAGGGCGTGGCTTCTACAGAAGAAAGGAGAGAAAGGGAGGGAGGTTGATGTACACTCACAGCTACAATACCTAAGGTGGGGCTGGAGGGGTGAGAGGGCCCTGGCAAGACCAAGAAGGTCTTGGTGTTTTTCTTGAGGGCTAGAAGGAGGAATAGAGGAAATAAAATGGAGTGTGACCTGACCAGTTGAGGATTTTAGAAAGGCTGACTTGAAGCTTTGTGATAAATGATTTAGGAAAAGCTAAGAATGTGCTCAGCTTCTCCTCTTGGGTTTTTCCAGAATCCGCTGCCTCATTAACTGATGGGATCAGGGTGGCTAGTCTGATCAGAGCCTGACACAAATCATGAAATGACATCAACTAACAAATTAATTAGGTCTTTGTGGGCCCACATTTCAATCCTGCCACTCATATTTTTCTGATTTTTGTGGCATGAAATTTGCTTTTTGTAATAAAGATTTTATTTATTTATTTGAGAGAAAGAGCAAGCAAGAATGGCAGGGGCAGGAGTGGTGGGAAGGGGCAGGGGCAGATGGAGGAGCAGACTCCCTGCTGAGCTGGGTTCAATCCCAGACTCTGGGATCATGACCTAAGCCAAAGGCAGATGCTTAACCAACTGAAAAACCCAGATGCCCCTGAAATTTGTTTAAAAAAAATCTTTGGAATGTTAACTATATACAAAATGGGCGAGGGACACTAAAATAGAGCAATAATACAGAAGTAGAATTAAATCTGTTATTCATTTGACATCCCAGTGGCATGCCTGCAGTTTTCCAGGTAATGGTGATGTGCAGACAGAAATCAATATTGAGCAATGCAAACTCAGTTTGATCTCTACTGGATCCTACACTTGAGTGGAAGGGGTTAGAAATGAGTCAACGTAACACTGTAACTTTGAAAAAAGCATTGAAGCAGGGACAAATGTTTTTCACAAGGAAGGATAGTTGTTAATAGGAAAAAAAAAAACAGTGAAGAGAAAGTTTCCTAAGAAATGTATCACTGGAGGGGCGCCTGGGTGGCTCAGTGGATTGAGCCTCTGCCTTTGGCTCAGGTCATGATCCAGGGGTCCTGGGATTGAGCCAGGCATCAGGCTCTCTGCTCAGCGGGAGTCCAGCTTCCCCCGCCTCTCTGCCTACTTGTGATCTCTCTGTCAAATAAATAAATAAAATATTTAAAAAAAAAGAAATGTATCACTGGACTGACACAGTGAGCACAGGTGGGGGACCATGGGTGGGGTGGGTGCATCGTACAAGTGTTTGTGTCTGATGTGGGAGGGGTTTTGACACAGGATGACGTCATTTGTATGGATTCCCATCTGTCTCTTCTATTTCATTCACTTTATTCTCAACTTTTTCTAAGAGTTTCTTCTCTTACAATAACTGGCGGAACATATTTGTACCAGATCATTGCCTTTATTCAATTGTATGTCCAATCATAATTTTAGACTCCATTTGCTTTTTAAAATTGAACATTTTTATTGCAGTGGAATGCTCATACAGAAAATGAAAAAGTGAAAGTAGATAGCTTGGTGGATTTTTATAGAGAAACACTTCTGAATAACCACCTCCAAGATCAAGAGGTGGAATGTTGCCAGCTGAAACTGGAAGTCCGGCATCCCAGGACAGTTCTGGGATGGGGTCCTTTGATGGAGCCCTCCATATATGTACCTACCCCGGGATCTACTGTTGTTTCCCAAAGTAACCAACATCCTAAATAATACTGATAATATCTATATGCTTTTGAAGTGGCATAAGTGGGAATAAACAAAATGTATATTTTGGTTTCTCCATTATTTCATTCAACATTATGATTTATGGCTATTTCATGTTGTAGGAAACAGTTCATTCACTTTCAGTGCGATCAATGAATGATCATTCATTGATCATTCAATGATCAGTGCTAGTCATGCGAATAATCATATGACTCTATGAGTTAATGATCATCTATTCCATTTAATGTTGGACATTTAGATTGTTTACAATTTGAGAATGTTTTGAATTACAGTGTTATAAACATTCAGATATGTCTGTGATGTAGGTGAGTACATTTTTCTGTTCAATAAATGCCCTGGAGTAACACTGACGGTCACATCCTGAATACATAAACACAGACTTAGTCGCTACCAGTCACAACATTTCCACAGTGCGTACTCACTAGTCACTAGTGAGTAGTCCACAGTGAGTAGTCACTAGTGACTGAGAGTTCTAGGTGTTCCAGTCCATGTCAACACTCAGTCTATTTGATTTTTGTCTTTCTGGTGGCATTTCATAGCATGTTATCATAGTTCTGTTATAAGATAACTGCTTTTGACAAGTATTTTGACCATTTTGCTAGAAATCAATCTTCTGTTTCATTGATCTGAAAAAGTTTTTGCAAACTCATTCTGTGTTTTACCTATATATTGAAAATATCTCTGCTACTGTGCTGCATTTTTTAAATCAATAAATGACTTCACTTGATGAACACCTCCTCTCATTTTAATGTAGTCCAGTATGTCAGTCTTTTCCTTGGAAAAAGAACTTCCTGCTGAGTTCTTTCTATATTGTCTACAAGACAGCTTTTTTTTTTTTACTATAAGTTCTTAAATATATTCTTCCAGGTGGTCTTCTAGAAGCTTTATTTTACATTTCTCAGATTTTTAGAACCCATTTAGAACTAATTTTTGTAAATGGGATAGGATGGGGGTCAGGATGAATTTCCCCCTTTATGAGTATTCAGTTGACCTAGCACCATTTATTGAAGAGAAAAAATAAGCTTTCCTGTCAGCACATGCACTTCAATGTCATGTTATATAGACAACAGGTGACCGTATAGATAACGATCTACATCAGGCTAACATTCTGCTCTGTTGCCTTGTCTATCCTTGTGCCATGGTCACAGTGTTATGAATATAGTCTCATAATCAGTTTTGTTTTGTGATTATGTAAATCCTGAAACATTATTATTCCTCAGATTTATCTTGTGTTTTTTTTCTAATTTATTTATTTTATTTTATTTTACTTTACTTTTTTTAAAAAAGATTTTATTTGACAGACAGAGATTACAAGTAGGCAGAGAGGCAGGCAGAGAGAGAGAGGAGGGAGCAGGCTCCCTGCTGAGCAGAGAGCCCGATGCGGGGCTCGATCCTGGGACTCGATCCTGGGACTCTGGGATCATGACCTGAGCTGAAGGCAGAGGCTTTAATCCACTGAGCCACCCAGGCGCCCCTTATTTTACCTTTCTAAATTTATTTTTTATTATGTTCAGTTAGTCTTAGCTATTCTTAGCCTATTTATGTCTACATAATTTTAGAATCAGCTGTCAGTGTTCTCACACACACACACACACACACACACTCACAGACAAACCACTTGTTGGATTTCCAGTGACATAGCATTGAATTTATACAGCAACTTGGGGATAATTGATGCTTTCCAGTTGGAATTGAGTCTTGCAATCCACAAACATGGCTACTCTTTATACTATAATATCTGTAATATTGTGCATTTCTGTAGAGGGTTTGCACATTTTCATTGAATTTTTCTTAGATATTTTATGTTTAATGGTGTTATATAGAGTTGAGTATTTTTTTAAATTTAATTCTCAGCTGCTAGTGTCATAATATAATATGAATGATTTTTGGCAAATTGGTCTTGTATCAGACATCTTGCAAAAATTCACCTTGCCTAATATTTCTGGAATGTTTGATACTTTCTTCGAAACAAAATCAGGTCATGTATAAAATAATGATATTTGAGATATTTTCTTGCATTTTTTACTGACTAAGGAGTAGTCCAATGTTGCATAGAATTGGTAGTGGCCATCCATCTCTCAATTTTAAGGGGAAAACATTTAAGGATGAGTTTGGGTGTATTTTGTATACTTCATGACATCAAGGAAGTTCTCATTATCCCTAGTTTACTGAATATCTTTTGGTAATGAACACTGACTTTCATTAAACACCTTTAATGTATCCAAGGAGATGATTACATTGTGTTTTTCTAAACTCTATTCATGTGGTAATTGACTTTTTAATTTTAACCCACCTTTTCATTTTGAAAGTAAACCCCAATTGGGGCACCTGGGAGGTTCAGTAGGCTAAGTGTTTGCCCTCCACTCAAGTCATGATCCCAGATCAAGCCCTGAATTGGGCTCCCTGCTCAGCGGGAGCCTTTCCTCTCCCACTCCTCCTGCACGTGCTCTCTCTCAAATAAATAAATTTTTTTAAAAACTTAAAAAAAGAAGGTAAACACCACTTGTTTTGTGATTTATTATTTTCTATACATGTCACTGGATTTCATTTGCAAATGTTTTGCTTTCCATTTCTAGACCTACCATTTGTGAGAGATCTTGACCTGTAGCATACCATCCTTTAATGTACTTATAAACTTTTATTATTAGGGAGTTACTGAACTCATTAAAAGGGGAGTGTTCCCACTTTTTATGCTCTGGGAGAGTTTGTGTAAGATTAGCATTCTTTCTTACATGTCTAGTAGAATTTATGCATAAACTTATCTGAAACTGAATTTTTAAAGTTATGCTGGTGCTGTAATTAGTTCTATATCTCTTCTATTTCTAGCTTGCACTCTTTAGGTACCAATGAGCTGGTGCAACAGACTTCCAGAGAAACAAATCAGGAGGCACTGAATATCTAAAGTTGAATCTCTCTGAGAATTCTTGTTAAGAATGGCTTTAGATCTCAGAATCTTATTTCAGGGAGAACTATCTAGGAATGATCCTGGGTCAGAAAACCTAGAGCATAAACCCAGTCAAGGACAAGCCATTCAGGAGGAAGAGAAGATCTGTGAGTTCCCGAGGACTCAGCTCAGTTTATTGCAAAACAGTAATAACTCATGTGCAAGGCAGGAACTGCAAAATCTCTATAAGTTATTTCACTCATGGCTGCAGCCAGAAAAACACAGCAAGGATGAAATTATTTCTCGTTTGGTCCTGGAACAGTTTATGATTAATGGCCACTGCAGTGACAGGGCCATGTTGGAAGAGAAATGGAATGCCAGTGGCAGAAACCTGGAGAAATTCATGGAAGATCTGACTGACGATGGCATGAAGCCACCTGGATTAGTGGGTAAAGGGTTTCAGCTCCTGGGGTGAGGGTCAGAGGTATGTAAGGATTAAGTACAGCTTGTTGTAATTGCCTGGGAGTAGCAAAGGAAGGGTTATTGTAGACCCACTTACTAGTTCTCACCAAAGAGACCCTTTGCCATGCTAAGTAAGCAAAATGAGAGCAAAGGTTTTATGGGCATCTATTCAGTAGGACATAGACGAGCCAACATGTTAATTGACTTTAGCCAGTGAGATGGTAGGAGGACTCACTAAGAAACTGACAGTAGAGCAGAAACCTCAAGAATGGGGAGAAATGCCTTAACACAAGCTCATTCTTCCCTCAGAAATCTTGAGTATTTGCCTTTTCTCATTGAAAATGGTACACTAATTAGAAATTACAGTGAACTTTGAGGCCAGCAAGGATAAGGGCAGAATAGTGGATGTGGCAGCATTCGGTAGTGGGATCTTGGGAAAGCCTCGTGAGGGAAGGTATTCTACAAAGGCTTCTGTCACTCAACAGATCCATATACCTTAGTGATGAGATGTTTTTTTTTACAGGTCCACATCCACATGCAGGGACAAGAAGCCCTCTTTTCTGAGAATATACCCTTAAGAGAAGTCATTGTTTATTTCATGAAACAGTTGTCAGCAGGGACCTCAACAGAAGAGAACATGGGGACACCCTCCTGGACTCCCCAAGATACTTCCCTGGAAACAGGACAAGGTGAGTGGGGTAAGCCGAGGTATCAGAGGGATTTGTGTGGCTCCTTCTTGGGTACAACTTCACCGAGTCACTTTATCCCCCACAGGAGAGAAAGCTAAAGAAAATAGTGACAACATTTCTCACATAAATGACAGTATTACCAGTGAAAGCAGTGAAATACCTTCCCTGTTCATTATCCAGGAGGAGGAGAGTGTTTCTTTGAAGAATCCACTTAGCCCCAGAAGAGCAGCTCTAGGCACATCCAGGTCCCAGGAAGGGGCCCTGGAAGGACCCTCATATCAAGATGTCCTTATGGAGGGGGGACCAGGGTTTCTCTCTCCGTCGGTCCAGGTCACCCCCGAGCCTGTTCCTACCCACCAGAGAACTGAGGGGAAATCCACATGTGGGGGACACCAAGGAAGACGCCGTGAAACCCAAAGCTCATACAGATGTGAAAAGTGTCCGAGGTTCTTTAGGTATTTCTCTCAGCTACAAGCCCATCAGAGAAGACACAACAACGAGAGGACATTTACTTGTGCTGAGTGTGACAAAGGCTTCTTCCAAGCGTCAGACCTACACGTGCATCAGAAGATTCATGCAGGAGAGAAGCCTTTCACGTGCAGCACGTGTGAAAAATCCTTCAGCCACAAAACCAACCTTCTGGCACATGAGAGAATCCACACAGGAGAGAAGCCCTATGAGTGCTCCCTGTGCCGTAGAAGCTACCGCCAGTCGTCCACCTACCACCGCCACCTGAAGACTCACCAGAGGAGGGCCTTCAGAGGGGCTCCTTCCATACCAGGGGCTTCCTCAGGGGCAGCCCCAGTGGAATGATGGAGAAATACGTATGCAGATGCATGTATTTCCATGGCCCTTCCCTGTTTAGAACGTGTAATTTCCTGATGATATTGTCCGTGTGCTGTCTTCACTAAAATGTAAGGTGAGGGAGGAATTTCTCAGTCCGTTCGCTAGAGTAGCTCACGTGCTAGGAAGGTGGCTGCCAGACTTCAGGGAGCCAACAAATAGTCTGCTGCGTGAGTGCACGGATGTGTAATGTTGGCGCTTGTTGCTAAAACCCAGCAACGTTCAACCTCGGGACACGAAGGGCAGCTCCCAGTGGCCAAGGGATGCTTTCCCTCCTGCTCCCCTGCCCTCTGTCCTCACCCTTTGTCTTTACTGGACCACATGAGCGTGAAAAGGTGGAAAGCAGAGGCAAAAACCCAGAAATAGGCCTTAGGTAAAGGCCTATTTCTTGTAAAATAGGTTTTACAAGGGAACCTTTAAAATAGGTTGTAAAAGGGAACCTTTATATTCAAATGTTACATCTCTGTAATACTCTGGAAACATTAACAGCTAAACCAGACCTGATATGATTCGTGACCACAAGTCTCAGAATGCTATTTTATTGGCAAACACCAAAAAGGGTCCAATGATTTCCACTCATTTCTTCCAGAGATGGCAGGTATGGGGGAAGGAGGAGCTTATTTGCAGAGCTACTTTGAAAGGGCAGTTTGGAGGAAAGGGGAAGATTCTGTGCACAGCTGGGGCAACAGCACTTATGCTGGTTACTTGGGATGTATTTGTGAGTTGGTTTCTGCTAGGAAATTAGGGCTCAATTACACTGACAAACTGGAAGGTACCATATGAAAATGGCTTGAATCACAGAAGGGGGTATTCTATGGGGTAAACTGTGACATTTCTCTCACTGCTTCCATAAGAGGGCTATGGGGCTGAAGATAATGCTCCACTACGTGGAGAGGAACATTTATTTGTCCTCTTTCCTGGTTTGCCTCCAGAGGTTTTCTACTGTGAATGTTCTTGCACATACCTCTTGGTACAAGGGAAAATTTTTGTTTGGAAAGACCTCTGTGAGGCAGGTTGTGAAATAACAGAAAATATATATTTTGGTCTCTGTCCCTAGTTCCAGGCACAGAGCTCCTAAAGCCCTTATAATTTCTTAAAGTGATGAGAGTACTAGAAACATCCTTTGTTCTAATACTTGATCTTCAACCTGGTTCCCGATACAGAACCCCTAAGTCATCTGGAATTTCCTGGGTGATAGGAATGTCTTCCGTTTCAATGAAGCAGTTCCTGGATAGCTTCAGGATGGGTCTTGTCCCAGGAAGACCAAATCATGATCTTAGAACTTTCATGTAGAACCCTCCATGAAGTGGAGAGGAGCTAGAGATTGGGTTAAGGATCAATCATACCACACATAGTTTGGAGAATTTGATGAACAACCATGTGCCAGGATAGTGACACCCTCAACTCCATGGAGACAGAAGCTCCTGCAGTGGGGACCCTTCCAGACCTCACCACAGCCTGGCAACACAAATGCACAAATAGACAGACTCATGAGACAGGCATGTAATATGGATGCCCAAACAACACACAGAATTGCACAGTCTCCAAGGACCAAGTGTGAGGGGAATGGGTGTGGAGATAGTCCTGCTTGGAGAAAACAACCTATCCCATCTCTGTGTATTTGATGATGGGCTGGTGGGAGTCAGAGCAGAAAGTTGGGTGCATACCTTGGTACAGCCTGGAGGCTCAGACAGGTTTAAAGATTGACAGGTGGGGGGAAGGGGACCAGTTGGAGCCTAGAAGCCTTTACACAGAAGTGCTTCTCCCCAGAGCTGAGAAGCCTGTCTGGTCGGGAGAGGAAGGTGGGAGGTTTATGGGCTTTATGGGAGCAATGGAAAATTTCTAGCAGGTTAGCAGCCATCGTTTGAACAATTTGCAATTTACCAACAATGGTGAGGAAGAGCTGTAAGCACTAAGGTCTCCTGCAATAGCTACCCGCAGGCATATGTGAGGGTCTCAGTGGCTACTCTCAGTCCTTCAGGGCCTCACACTGTAATAGTGACAGTGATAACTGGGTGACAGCTTAGTATAGAGGACACAGAGTGGAGCCATATTTAGGCTTCCTCCCTCTGTGGGGAGGAACTATTGCCTATAGTAGTGAGGGGACAGGATGGCCTAAGGTGACACTGATGATGTGGAGAGCCTCAGGTGGGGTGATGCTGGGTTGGGGTTACTTGGCGGTCCCAGGCTCCATAGACAGTCTGGCAGGTGAGGTGTTTGGGAATCCTGGCCCGAGTCCTGGGAAATTTCCGCTGGAGAACAGAAGGGAGCAAGGTGAGTGGGTCCAGGGCAATATAAGCTAACTGTCCCCAGCTCCGTGGTGTAACAGCTGAGCTGCCTTGTGGAAGTCCCTCACCCTCTCTGAGAGATAGAGCCCTCCTTTGAAAATTGGAATCATAGTCCCTCCACACTGGTTTTGTGGCAGTTAAATGAGATAATCCTCAAGAGAGCCCATCAGGATTAGGTTTTCATGAAAAGATGAGTGGGGGCCCTCAGCAAAGGGGAATGGTGCGTGTGTGTAGAGTGCCCTCTACATGGAGGGAGACCATATTAGGACAAGGCTGCCTCTGTCGTGGGGAAATCGGAGTCTGGAATAGTACTTGGTCCTGTTTGAATCAGCCACACATTTCCTAGGCAGCATATGCTAACAGTCCGAGAGGCAGAGATGATTATGATGTAGGACAGGAAGGGGCTGTGGCTGTGGGAGTGCAGTTGTGACAGGTGTGGCAGGAAGAGTGATGTGCACGTGGGGAGGGAGTGTGAACTCCTGTCCTAGGGCCCTCAGTGCCATCACAGTGAGGGTGAGCCCGGGTATGGTGGCGTCTGGGAAACTCCAGGAGCATTGCCTGGAAAGAGGGGAGTGCTGTGGCCTTCGCAGAAGGTCCAGAGCTTAAGCGCCATCTGTCTGTCCACCTGCCTATTGTTAAGGGGTGACACAGCAGTCAAGGGTACCATTAGGAGACACTAACTGAAAAAAGATAATGTTTGTTGGCTTCCACGAGGCGTGGACACATGAGTGTCTGAAGGACTCTATGCATGATGTGTCTGTTTGGTTTGCGGCCTTTGGGAGGATCCAGAGCGACATCCTTAGCCTCCCGGATTATGCTGACTTCGCTGGGTCCGAAATGTCTGCACACACCTGGGTGGTCGGCTGCAGAGGGCACTGCGCAGAAATACGATCACGTGGTCTCAAAAAGGAAGCGAAGCCGCACCATCGGCCCTTTCCCAGCACCATTCCCACCAGACCGCGGCCTTCGTCGCAGGACGTCGCTGACTCCCAGACTCCCGGCCGCAGAGCCGTGGGGACTACGCCGCCCAGCATGCCCGGAGCCGAGCGACAGCGTCGCTGTCCAATGAGCGCTTCAGAAGAGGCTCTTCCGCGCGTGCGCGTACCTCGCGGCCGGGACTTCCGGCTGTCTCCGCACGGCGGCCATGACAGCTGCTGTCGGTTTTGCGCGCCGGGTGAGAGGGTCTGGCTTTCTGCGTCCACACTGACTCAACGCGACCGAGAAACGGCGAGAGGAGGCGCTGTCCGCGCTGCACGTTCGCGGATCCACAGCTCGGCAGCGCGGCCCGGGCTGCCCCTCGCCGGGGCGGGGACCGGGACCACCAGCCCGGTGTCCGCTCCGCCCGCCGAGTCCGATGGCGGCGGCCGCGCGCAGGGACCCGGCTCCGGTAAGCTCTCGTCCCCCGGGCCCTCCTCGCCACTCCCCACCCAGACCCCAAAGGCCCGAGCGCGGGGCGCTTGCTCGCGGCCTTGCGGCCCAGGCCCCGGTGTCCGGGACAGGGAGTCGGGGGTGTCCGGGCGTCTGTGTGAGCGCCGGCGGGCTGCGTGCGGGAGCGGGCTCCGGGCTGAGGGGGGCACGTCGTGAGGGGCGATGTTGAGCCCTGAGGCGCGGAGCTTGAGCTGCCGCCTCCCCGGTCTTCAGGGCCGGGCAAGGGTGCAGGGAGTTTGAGCCCGTGGACCCCGCCGTGGTCGTGTTAAGGCTGGGCTCTCCCAGTTCCCGCGGCTGCAGAGGCGCTTACAGAGGCAGCACGAACGAGTGGGAAGTGGCCTGACCCGACCCCCACCCGCCTGCCTTCTGCACTGATGTGACCCGGGACTCTTAAGTGCCATTCCTCAAGTTTCCGTCTGGGGACCCCGGGGTAACCCCAGGCCCGCGCCAGGAGTTCTGTGAAGGGGTTTCCGTTTCCGCAACAGTGTGCAGGCCCGGCTCTGCGGGGATGGTAGCGGAGTGTGCACACGCCCGAGTTAACACAGCTGCACCTGTTCGGAACGCACCGTTCTGTTTTCTGGCGGGTGAGAGCAAAGAGCAGGGGACAGCAGTCGGGCCTGGAGTGACTGCCTGAGAAGTTGGGCGTGTCCTCGTGTCCTGCGAGGCTTGGGTATGCGCAGCTACCTGATGTTACCAAGGTCTTCATAGGATCCATCCCGCTGGGCGTGGAGTATAGACTGCGGGCTGCGGGACGAGGCAGGAAGATCAGGGTGGGAGCTGCCGTCATAGTTTAGGTGAGGGTTACTGGCCCAGAGTGCTGGCTTAGGTGTCCTTGGATTCTGGATATGTGTTTTGAAAAAGTGACCACTGATTTTCTAATGTGGACCAAGACAGGGTGAAAGGGAGGCTTCAGGGATATCTGTAGGGTTCTTATTCTTAGCAGCTGTAAGGATGGAAGCTCCATTGACTGAGATGAGGGAGTTGGTAGTGTGAGTGATGTTGGTGGGAGATGTTCTGGAGAGCTCTGAGTGGATGTGTTGAGTGAGCAGCAGGACACACCGGTCTGGAACTCTGCGGAGCGGTTCAGAAGGGAAATATCTAAAACCATCACGGCTACTTTGTGGGCCCAGGTGAGTGAGCTGTGGGTCCCAGTTGTGAGAAGTTGTGAGTCTTCTGGGTGTGGTGGCAAAGGTGTTACCGTGCCAGGAAGTTCGGGGAGGAAGGAGGACCAGGACTGGATACTAGGAGACAGCATGACTTCAGAGATGAGGGATGTGAGTGGCCATGAAGGGAGAGTGCGTCAGGAACAGGATACTCGGGCAGGTGACCAAGGTTTCCAGCGGAGGAGTAGACATGAGAGGGACACAGAAGCTCAGAAGACGTGATGACACTCGGGCCTGTGCTGCTGGTGCTTCTCCACTCCGAACTTCACCAGGGTTTTGTGAGGACTGTGGTAGGGCTTAGAGCATCTCATCTTGGAGGAATAAGGTCACGTGTGATGTGCTGATGTGATCATCTGTGAGAGTCACTAAGCCTAGGGTAGGCCACCAAGGAGCCTTGCTTTGGAAGAGGGTCAGATGGACAGAGGAAGATGGTGATTGCTGAGTGGTCACGTGCAGCACAGGTGGAGGAGGACCTTGCATGGTGCAAGGTGCAGTAACTCAAGGCCTGGGTGTAAGTTCTCCTCCCCACTCTTCTGCTGTTGGAAAGGCCTCCTACTAATCAAACAACCTTTTCATCAAAGGTGCATTTCCTGCTTATCCCTTTGGATGGGTTTCAGTGCCCTGCCAGCCCATGGAGTTACTCAGACAAGCCAATCCCATGCTCTTACAGGAACCAGGAGGCACCTCACCCTCTTAATCCTATGAAGCTTTCATTCCACAGCTCCTGGTTATTCGCTCTTTTTCAGAGTGCCACCCCATGTGGGCCTGTGTGGGGTGTGGTGTCCCTCTCCCAGGCTGTGAATATCTGTGATTACTAAAGTGTTGTCCATCTCCTCTGTCCACGGTCAGGTGTCATGTGTTGGCCATCCCCATAACCCTAAGGTGGGACTCCTGCCCTCAGCAGTGGGGTGAAGAGGAGGCGATAAAAATACCAGTGACATGTGGGGGAGCCTAGGGGGATTTCTGTGGTGCAGGACAATGAGTTGTGACCATAGGCATGTGGCTGTGGAATTCAGGCTTGAGAACAATGTGTACTTGGGAATGGAGTATGCCTCATTGATGCCAGGGCCCTGGTTTTCAGCAGAATAACCCGGATGGCCAGGAAGATCCCTCTGTGCCAGGTCCACAACTTAGATATATACTCGTCTACCTGCATCTTCTTGTGTCAGCAGGACCCTATGACCAGTGGGCCCACGAGGAGACAGTGGCATCACGGCACCCAGGCACTGGAGTGTGTTTTTTCCTCTCAGTTGGGATGATCAGGGAAGGATGGGCATAGGGTAGATGTGGGTGGGAAAAGGGATATGG